>PVHX01003807.1:0-136629 GCA_004024805.1 Geosciurus inauris
TGTCTATTTTGGTGCCAGTACCATGCCGTTTTTGTTACTATTGCTTTGTAGTAAAGTTTAAGGTCTGGTATTGTGATGCCTCCCGCTTCACTCTTCTTGCTCAGGATAGCTTTGGCTATTCTGGGTCTCTTATTTTTCCAAATGAATTTCATGATTGCCTTTTCTATTTCTATAAGAAAGGACTCTGGGATTTTAATTGAGATTTCATTGAATCTGTATAACGCTTTGGGTAGTATGGCCATTTTAATTATATTGATTCTGCGTATCCGGGAACATGGGAGGTCTTTCCATCTTCTAAGATCTTTTTCAGTTTCTTTCTTTAGTGTCTTGTAATTTTCGTTGTAGAGGTCTTTCACCTCTCTTGTTAGATTGATTCCCAGGTATTTTATTTTTTTGGAGGCTGTTGTGAATGGAGTAGTTTTTCTAATTTCTCTTTCAGAGGACTCATTGCTGATGTATAGAAATGCATTTGATTTATGGATATTTATTTGATATCCTGCAACTTTGCTGAATTCATTTATCAGTTCTAGAAGTTTTCTGGTGGAACTTTTTGGATCCTCTAAGTATAGAAGCATGTCGTCTGCAAATGATGATCGTTTGAGTTCTTCTTTTCCTATTCGTATCCCTTTAATTTCTTTCATCTGTCTGATTGCTCTGGCTAGAGTTTCAAGGACTATATTGAATAAGAGTGGTGAGAGAGGGCATCCCTGTCTTGTTCCCATTTTTAGAGGGAATGCTTCCTATTTTTCTCTGTTTAGGATGATGTTGGCCTTTGGCTGAGCATATATTGCTTTAACCATGTTGAGGTATGTTCCTGCTATCCCTAGTTTCTCTAGTGTTTTGAACATGAAAGGGTGCTGTATTTTGTCGAATGCTTTCTCTGTATCAGTTGATAGAATCATGTGATTTTTATCTTTAAATCTATTGATGTGATGGATTCCGTGTATTGATTTCTGTATGTTGAACCAACCTTGCATCCCTGGAATGAACCCCACTTGATCATGGTGCACTATTTTTTTTAATGTGCTTTTGTATGCGATTTGCCAAAATTTTATTGCGAATTTTTGCATCTATATTCATCAGGGATATAGGTCTGACATTTTCCTTTTTTGATGTGTCTCTGTCTGGTTTTGGAATCAAGGTGATACTAGCCTCATAGAATGAGTTTGGAAGGGTTCCTTCTCTTTCTATTTTGTTCAATAATTTGAGGAGTATTGGAGTTAGTTCTTCTTTGTAGGTCTTGTAGAACTCGGCTGAGAATCCATCTGGTCCAGGGCTTTTCTTGGTTGGAAGGCTCTTGATGGCCTCTTCTATTTCCTTGCATGTAATTGATCTGTTTAAGTCATGAATGACCTCCTGGTTGAGTTTGGGTAGGTCATATGTGTCTAGGAATTTGTCAGTGTCTTCAGAGTTTTCTATTTTACTGGAATATAAGTTTTCAAAATAGTTTCTGATTATCCTCTGTATTTCAGCAGGGTCTGTTGTGATGTTTCCTTTTTCATCACAAATTTTGGTGATTTTGGGTTTTCTCTCTCCTTTTTGTTAGGGTGGCTAAGGGTTTGTCAATTTTGTTTTGTTTTTTTTTTGAAGAACCAGCTTTTTGTTTTATCAATGTTTTTGGATTGTTTCTTGAGTTTCAATTTCATTAATTTCAGCTCTAATTCTAATCATTTCCTGTATTCTACTTCTTTTGGTGTTGCTTTGTTCTTCTTTTTCTAGGGCTTTGAGTTGTAGTGTCAACTCATTGATTTGTTGGTTTCTAGCTCTTTGAATATATGAGCTTAGTGCAATGAACTTTCCTGTTAGCACTGCCTTCATAGTGTCCCAGAGATTTTGGTATGTTGTATCAGAGTTCTCATTTACCTCCAAGAATTTTTTAATCTCTTCCCTGATGTCTTCAGTTACCCATGCATTGTTCAATAGTAGTTATTGAGTCTCCAGGTGTTATAGTTGCTTCTTTTTTTAAAAGCTGTCATTAATTTCTAGTTTCAGTCCATTATGGTCAGATAGAATGCAAGGTAGTCTATCTATTTTTTTGTATTTACTAAGACTCGCTTTGTGGCATAGCATATGATCTATATTGGAGAAGGATCCATGTGCTGCTGAGAAAAACATGTATTTGCTTGTTGAAGGATGGAATATTCTATATATATCTGTTAAGTCTAGATCATTGATTGTTCTATTAAGTCTTGTAGATTCTTTGTTTAGTTTTTGTTTGTCCAGTGATCTGTCCAGTGGTGAGAGAGTTGTGTTAAAGTCCCCCAACACTGTTGTGTTGGGATCTATTTGGTTCTTGAATTTGAGAAGGATTTGTTTGACAAACATGGCTGCCCCATTGTTTGGTGCATAGATATTTAAGATTGTTATGTCTTGTTAGTGTATGATTCCCTTAAGCAGTATGAAATGACCTTCTTTTTCCTTTTTCACCAATTTTGGTTTGAAGTCTACTTTATCTGAGACAAGGATGGAAACTCCTGCTTGTTTACACGGTCCATGTGAGTGATAAATTTTTTTCCATCCTTTCACCTTCAATCTGTGAGAATCTCTTTCCATGAGATGAGTCTCTTGTAGGCAGCATATTGTTGGGTTTTTTTTTAATCCAATCTGCCAGTCTGTGTCTCTTAATTGCTGAGTTTAGGCCATTGACATTCAATGTTACTATGGAGACATGGTTTGTATTTCCAGACATTTTGGTTTATTCTTGGTTTTTAACTTGACTTGGTTTCTCTTTTTATTGGCCTTTAGTGTAGCTCCTCCCTCTGTAGGTTTTCATTGTTGTTTATCATTTCCTCCTCATGAGATATTTTACCAAGTATGTTCTGTAGTGCCGGCTTTCTTGCTATGAATTCTTTTGATTTTTGTTTATCTTGGAAGGTTTTTATTTCGTCATCAAATCTAAAACTTAATTTTGCTGGATATGATAGTCTTGGTTGGCATCCACTGTCTTTTAGCACTTGGTATATGCTTTGCGATGATCTTCTTGCTCTCCGGGTCTGGGTTGAGAAGTCTGCAGTGATCCTAATTGGCTTCCCCCTATATGTAATCTTATTCCTTTCTCTTGTGGCTTTTAGGATTCTCTCCTTGATCTGAATGTTAGGCATTTTCATTATAATGTGCCTTGGTGTAGATCTGTTGTGATTTTGAACATTTGGTTTCCTGTATGCCTCTTGAATTTGATTATCCAATTCATTCTTCATATTTGGAAAGTTTTCTGATATTATTTCATTGAATAAGTTGTTCATTCCTTTGGTTTAAAATTCTATACCTTCCTCTATCCCAAAAATTCTCAAGTTTGATCTGTTGATGTGATCCCATAGATCTTGGATGTTTTGTTCATGGTTTCTTACCATCTTCACTGTGTGGTCAACTCTGTTCACAAGGTTAAATATTTTATCTTCATTGTCTGAGGTTCGGTTTTCCAAATGGTCTAATCTGTTGGTGATGCTCTCCATTGAGTTTTTGATTAGGTTTATTGTTTCTTTCATTTTAAGAATTTCTGTTTGGTTCCTTTTCAGAATCTCTGTCTCCTTATTGAAGTGACCTTTTACTTCCTGTATTTGCCTGTGTATCTCTTTATCGAAATGGCCCTTTTCTGACTGGGATTGCTCTCTTATATCATTCTTTAAGTCACAGAACATTTTAATTATGTACATCCTGAATTGATGTTCTGTCATTACTTCTGCTGAACTGACCATGGATTCTAATATTGAAGAATTTTGGTTTGTTTGAGTCATTTTCTTCCCTTGTTTTTTCATGATGTTTGTGTCTTTCCTTGTAGCTCTGTTGATCCAAGTTGTTACAGTTTTTACTCCTATATGTGTATAGATTCCCTGCAGGCTTTCAATACCACTCTTTTAAAGGAGAGACCAATATTGGTTGATCACAATACAAGCAATATATGGTTTCAAACCAAATAGCTCCTAACAGCTCCCAAATACATTTACAGATTAGTCACGATATACACCAATTATGAGTTCTTTTACAATCTACTATGTAGCCAATAAGTTTGCACAAGGGTCTATGGTTCCTATTGGTGGGCTAGGGACAGTGGAGGGTGGGGTGTAGGATAGAGTATTGGGGTAGTAGGAAGTGAGGATACAGTTATTAGATCTTAGAAAGCATGAAAAAGGAATCCAAGAGAAGTTTTCTATTACTAGAGAGGGCGACAGTGAGTTGGGCAAGACCGGTAAGGAGGAAGAAATGAAGGGTACAGTGAGGAGAGATGGTAGCAAGAAAAATAAAACATAGTAAGTGGGAGATACAGGACTATCTAGTACCACTCCAGTATTCGGTTCAGAAATCCCAATCTACTGTATCCCACTATAAAACAAATATTTGGGTTTCACAACTGTTGGGGATTAGAGGGTAGGAAAAGAGGGAAGGATAGAGAAAGAAAGGAAAGAACAGAGAAATAAAACAAAAAGATTAAACAATAGAAATATTAGGATAAAAAGATAAAGGATAAAATAAAAAGTAAGAGTAGAAGAAAGTAAAAGAAAAAAAAGACAAAAACAAACAATTTTTTTAAAAAAGAGTCTCAATGTGAATAAACAGGTATGTTTCCTTTCACTTCCAGTAGGTGGCGTTGTTCGTTGCTTGCTCGACTTTCTCCGCTGGTGTCTTGGGTGTGGGTTTCACAACAGGGTGAAACTCTGGGTCACTGGCGAAGCCGTCCGCCAAAGATTGTATCGAATTGCTGTCCAATGTCCCCTTTAGGCTAGGCTCTCCAGAGGCTCAGGGTAGCAGTCTCTGATCTCCTGTTGTCTGGACTCCTGTGGACGTTCCTTTGAGTAGATCTGCGCCCTCTGCTGCTTTTGCCGGTCCTCAGGAACTCTGGAATGGAACTGGGGCGGACCCAAGCTGCCTTTGTGCTGGGCTGTCTCTGCTGGCATCTGTGGAGTGTCTCCTACCCTGAATTTGTGCTCCCCAGTGGCTGGCAGCTGGAGCCATGGGTCCATGCGAGCCACAGCTGTGCACCCTGTGTGGTTGGATGGGCACTGGAGCCAGGTATCTCGTGTAGAAGCTGTCCCCGCCCCAGGCGAGCCCTGAGTTGGGCCTCCAAGCCACCCGCGGCTGCTCTCCGCCACCGCTGCTGGAGTCACGCTGTGGCAATGTCTGCTGGCCCTGCTTACACGCGCAAGTGAAATTTCCTGTGGGGGTAGCTGTAGGGTGCTGCCCAAAAGCTGGGTGGGAGAAGGTATTACCACAATTTTCGATCTTCAGTTTGGCGAGACTGACCGTTGCGTTCATCTAAGCCGCCGTCTTCACTTAAATGCTTTCTTAACTCATCACTACTCAGTCTTTCATCCACCAATATGAATCATAATACTTTCCTTTGGAATTGTTAAATCCCATTGCCATGGAAAAATGATTTTTCTCTGTCAGAGGGAAAGCCTGCAATAAACTTCCATTTTTAAAAAATCCTGTTTTTAATTTATATTTTATAGCACAAACTTCTTGTTTCTTGTTCATAATTATGATCACCTTTCCCAGAGTTATCCATTTATTTCATCCTCAAAGTCATGGATAGAGAATTGTTTTGAACAGTAGTATTCATTCTTTTGCATATGCTGGGTTCACCATCCAAGCCATTTAGTATAGGATTCAAGTTCTACAGCTCCCTTTCTGTTAGGCATTTGGATTTTTAGGGAACAAACAAAATCTTGATTTTTCTTTGTTCCAAATCTGGTTATATTGTCATATATGTTGTGCTTATAATAAGTAAGTAGCTTTTGATGCTTAACTAACCTAAAATATTATGCCTCTGCTCATTATTTTTTATTTTACTGCTGTAGGAAAGATTATGTTGAAGATCTAAAATCTGAATTGCATCTGGAACTTATGTATATAGAAGGGAGTAAAGTTTATATCAAGAAAAATGGAAGAAATCAAGTTTCCTTTCATATCCATATGTCATCTACCTTCCTTTCTTTCCCCAGAATACTACGGTCTCATGCTGCTCTCTGATTTTTCCCAACTTTACCACCAGTGCATCTTCTTCAAAATTACCTTTCATTTTCTTCCTCTTTCTTTTGCATGCCTATTTTCTTCCTCTTTCTTTCTCATGCAGGCCTATTAGAACTGTTATTCCTTTATTTAATACAGTGCACATAATCACTCTCTTATCACTTTATTTTTCCTCAGCATTTTTTGCCTATTAATTCAAAATTCAGATAAATCTGGAATTTTGTCAATATAGGAAAATGTTCAGAGCAGGCTATCTTCCTTTCAAGTCACAATATATAGTCACCTGCTTCTGTATATGAGTAGTCTTGATGGACAGGAAGGAGTGTAGGTAATACTGGTTAGCTCATTAGCTCTAGGAAAATGAGAGAGGTATTAGGCAGAAAATGTAGGCATTTGGGCTTTCCTACAAATAGTCACTTCTTTAATTAAAGGAGAGAAGAATGTAGAAAATATTTAGTCCAGTGATTTTAGCCTTTATCAATCACAACATTTTCCTCTTAGTAAGAGTGGATAGATCATTCTACCATTTGTAAGGGTAGCTTTTTTAGGGTTCTCAAACTTTGAAGGGAAAAGAAAGTAAAGGTGAAGTATTCCACCTAGCATTCATTAGGACAAATAAAGAGGGATTTGAGTTAATTTTGAAAGAAATTGAGACCACTTTGATGAATGGTCTCTTGGGTAAGGCCCATATTAAGAAAGCAGGAGAACAGATACCACAATCCCTTCTAGTGGAAATTGTTGTCTCCTACCCTCATCTTTGCCCTCAATCCCACATATCCAACCTGGACTGCCTTTGATTAGTCCATATTATGCCAATCTCATCCTCTAAGTAAGAAACCAACAGAGTGAAGACAAGTGGAGCTCAGTGGCTTGGCTTTTCTCATTTCTCTTTTCCCATTCTTTCTTTCCTTCCCAGTAGTAGCAGATCCAAGGATCATCACACCAAGCTTACTGCAGCTTCCTAGTCTATTCAGTTCATTTTCCTCTTTTTTCAGGTGAACCAAAAAAACACTTGGCTTGACTGTATAAAAATTGATACTAGTTACAGTCATATAAATGACTTATTTGCTCTTTATATGTAATACATATATTGTCATTCATACATGTGCCAGTTAAGTTGTCACTTCTATTAAAGAACAATTCTATACTCTATTCATTTGGTCCTAGTTCACAAAAATGGAAATTGCCCACTTTCCTGGCAAATAAGAATGTGCTGAACTTGCTTTTCGGAAATTTTCTTACTCTGATGTACTGAGGAAAGAGTAAGTCAAAGAATTAAAGCTCTAGAATATAAAGGTCAGGCATGGAAGAGATATTGTTTCTAGAATCCATCTGTTTTGGTCCACCTCATCTTACTTTCCTTTCTCATACTCTGGCATGTAAGAGAAACAAGCCATCTAAGCTTAAATCCTTAAGCAGGATTTGTTTTGTGTTTTGTTTTATAGTATCGGTAACTGGACCCACACTCTCATTCATGGTAGGCAAGTGCTTTACCACTGATCTTCATCGCCTGTTCCCTAAGTTTGGTTTTAACCTCATACAAAATCTTACTCAAGTGGGGGCTGCAGCACACACCTGTAAATCCAGTTCCTTGGGAGACTGAGGCAGGAAGAGTGCAGGTTAGAGGCCAGGCAGGGCAACATAGTGAGACCCCATTTCAAGAGAGGAAAAATTACTAAAATGTCCCAAAATATTTAATTTCAAACAGAGTAGCTCCTGCCCTTCATTCACTCATCTCTTGATTTTGCCATTGTTCTCTCCCTTGACTTCTTTTACATTTTCTCATAACTGGTCACGGGGATCTGAGACTTGGCAGCATCGTTCTAGCTACATATGGGGCAGATTGATCATACATGAGGTATGTGGTATACAATTGCATAATTAAGTCAGGGTGCTGGTTTGTAGCATTTGCCACGAATCAAATTTTAGCATTAGTGTTTATAGAAAACCATGGTCTGGGAGGGTGTATGTGGGGCACTGGGTATTTTCTAATTGCATTTGGGAGAAAAGTATAATTAACCCTCTCGTTTGGTAAGAAATTATTGCTATTGTGATTGATTATCATTATTAGCTTTACACAATGCCAGCTTAGAAAATATGTTGTCCTTCTTAAAGATAATTTTGAGAGACATTTTTACTTGTTTTTAGTATAATATTTACTTTGACATACTCATACTCTTTTTCATGGTTTTAGCATGTTCGAAGACTCTAAAAGGTAGGGATGGCCAAAAGATAAAGGTTCTCTTTTAAACATTTTAGCACTTTTTATATGTGTAGTAGAATACCTATGTATATCTACCAGTGATAGAGACAAAGGTTGATCAGATGTAGAACTAGACCTCAAAATGCTTATTTTATTGTTAGAAAAAATTATGTAATGATAAACTGTTTTAGTCAGATTTTTGGTTCCTGTGACCAAAAAACCCAACAAGAATAATTTTAAGAGGGAAAAATTTATTTTGGATCTCATGACTTTAGAAGTCTCAGTCCACAGATGGTCAACTCCATTACTTGGAACTCAAGGGGAGGCAGAACATCATGGTGAAGGAAAGTCGCTGGGAACATGGTATCAGGAAGCAGAGAGAAAGAGAGACTCTACTCACAAGGGTTAAAACATACACCCCAAAGGCATACACCCCGCCCCTGCCAGTGACCCACCTCCTGCAGCCACACATCCTACCTGTCTTCTGTTACCACTCAGTTAATCCCTATTAGGGATTAATTCACTGATTAAGGCTCTCATAACCCAATCATTTCACTTCTAAACTTTCTTGCATTGCCTCACACATGAGCTTTGGGGGACACCCAATATCTAAACCATAATATGAACTATGCAGTGTGGAAAGCAGTAAATGTCATGAGAAATACCTTGATTAAGCCTATGACTTTTAGAAGAATTTGTTCAGTATTTAATGAAAATTTTTAAAATTCACAGGTTTTGTGCCAAACAGAATAATTAATTATATTTCCTGTCCTTAAGAATCTGACCATCTGGTGGAAAAGACAAATAAGTATGGAATTAAAACATGGCATAGAAAGTAAATAATAATAGGACAAAAGAGAGATCTCTAATTGGAACAGAAAGATACAGAAAAGCTTTCTAAAAGAAATAATACCTAGCTGGGCCTTCACAGGTGAAGACAGGGAGGTGTAGTGGGAGGGCCAGATTCGGAAGACAGGGAGGTTAAGTTTGATGAAAGCAAAAAAGGAAGAAGCAGGGATAGATGAGAAATGAGTTTTGAAGAAATAGAAGGGGACCAGAATCAGTATGACTATTCCGAATCATGGAATTTAGGTTCAGTTAATCCTATCTGTAATAATTATTAAAAGATTTAAGAGAGTTTTGGAAAGGTGGCAGCTTCGTTTTGGACAATTTAAATTGTAGCAGCAGCCTAGCTTGGGGCAGTGATATGTGCCTATAGACCCAGCTTTGGCTTTGGAAGATCATTTGAGCCCAGGAGTTTGAGACCAGCCTGTGCAACATAGGGAGACCTTCTTAAAAAATTTTAAAAATAATAAAAGATTTTTTAAAAGCTAGAGATAATTGACTCCACAAAAGGGAAGGAAGAGCGACTGGAGAAAGTATCCTGTTAGAAAAACTAAGGGAGTGGAGTACTCTAAGCAGGCATTCCATGTAGCAAAGGTGGCTAGTTAGATCAGACAATTGGATTCCAGTGCCCTGATTGGAGTGGTCAAAGCAGAAGCCAGACTGTCTTGTTTTGAGAAGTGACTTGGGAGGTTAGAAATACAGACCATGATATTCTACCACTTGGAGGAAAATTTGAATCTCACTGAGGTTTGAATTCTAGCTTCACCACTTACCAGTTTTAAGATCTTAGGCAAGTTAATCTATTTTCTTCATCTTTAAAATGGAGATCATAATGCCTACCTTATTAAGTTTTCTATGAGACTAAGAGAGTTTATGTAGGGAAAACATTTTGGAAAGTACTGTTTATACTCTGCACATGGGCTTGGGCTGTGGCTCAGTGGTAGAGCACTTGCCTAGCACATGTGAGGCACTGGATTCTATCCTCAGCACCACATTAAAAAAAATACATAAAATAAAAGTATTGTGTCCACCTGTAACTAAACCAAAATTTCAAAAATATATACTCTGCACATGACAAAAAAAAAATTAATTGTACAGGTCTTCTAATCATGGTTTGCTATTAACTGTTTTGAATATAGTATTCATTCCACTCTCTTATAAGAAAAAATAGCTGCTATTTTTACCCACCTGTTAGAGTTTCTGTTACAACCAGTAATATTGAATGATGTTTCTTGTCCTTGAACTTTTTACTTTTCTCAGAAATCTGTAACTCATGTAAACCCTATCTATAAATTTCTTCCTTTAGGTCCTTATAGAAACCTTGTACATTCCTCTTGCAGATTCCCATGCAAACCTTGCGTTTATCTCTATGATATCATCTGTCACATTGTTGTTGGCATGATGTCTTTTGTACCAGTGTGTGAATCAGTGTAACTTACTTATTTTTCAGTTGTTTATGAAAGTCAGCATAGTACTGTAGTTTTTACCCCATGTTAGTTGTCATCATTTCATGCTTAAGAGGATTATGAAAGTTACTTAAGGAAGTCTCCTGAAATATTTATACAAATGCCTGGGTAGGATATTTAGATTATATAAGGTCCTAGCTTCAAATCACCCAGCACAGTAAATTTCACTTCTTTTTTTTCTTTTCCCTTGTTTAGCCCACATAGTCACTTGAGAAGCTTATGAAATACTTAGACTCCTCAACTCATGCTCTGTTTCTGAAAATTCTACATTGTCAGCTACATTTTCACTAACACCTAAGCTCATTCTTAGATGCTATAAAAATGATTGAATTATATATAATACATTTGAATGACTCCTATCAAGCCATTCTTCTCAGTTTAAAAATTCTGGTTTAAAAATTCCCCAAATTTTCCTATAAACATTGAATTGTTTCATACTTATGTTTATGTATTTATTTACTTATTATTGGTTTTTTTAGTTATATGTGGCAGTGGAATCTATTTTGATATATTTACTTCCCTTAACTAAATTAAATGGATGTAATTTTGAGTGTGAAACCAACAGTTAAAGATAAATAATCATGAAATCACACATAACTAACAGTGCAGCATTGAAATACATGAATTAAAAACATAGTGAATAGGATCTGTGCATTATTCTTTATTTTTAAAATACATTTTATTTACAGTGCAACATGTCATTATGGCAAATTATCTAAAACATCCTGTATCATGACATGACTTAAGAATTATAGCATAGGGCTGGGGATATAGCTCAGTTGGTAGAGTGCTTACCTTGCATGCACAAGGCCCTGGGTTCAATCCCCAGCACTACACACATACACACAAATTCACCTAAGAATTATGGCATAGTTTTATTAGTCATAAATAATTTGAGACATTTGTAATCTCCAATCACTGATTATTTAGATTTTTAACATTTTGCTTCTATAAAAATAATAAAAATTCTCATAAACCTAAAAAAAGTCTGCATAGTACCTGATACTTAGTAAACATTCAATAAACATTAAGTTAACATTGAAAATAGGAAAATGCGCAATTAGATATGATTCATATTTGTGAAGCTCTACCCTGTGTTCATCACAAAGTTTCAAAAATTTGAAAACTACTTTGAGATAATTGTTACTTTTTGCTGATTACTTAACTCCTTAATGTCAGAAAGGTGAAGGCCACTTTTTGACTTTGCTTAAAGATGGATAATATTGTTAAAGTGACAGTTTTTGTTTTAATATTCATCAATATTAACATTCCCAATTTAGCTATTACCATTTTCAGAATCATCTTTGAAAAAGACTAAGAATTTAATTTTAATTTACAAAGTAAATTAATTTTTAAGTAAATGTGTAAGGCAAGGCTAGTTAATCAAATATTTTATTAAGCGCTTACAAGAAAAAAATCAGAATTATTTAGATCCTTTTTTATTATCAGTTTCAATTTATTACTACCAATCTTTGTTGAAAATAAATTGTCCATCACTTGGTGGAGTGTTATTTTGTGGTTCACTGTGCATGGGCCAGTGAAAACTTTACCTTCAATCTTATACCTGGTCTGGGTAACTGTTTTTTTTCTGTTTTACCCTCTAGTTTCTCCTGAAAACACAAACTTTCAATCTGTTTAAAAAGGTGGCTTTGTATGTGTGTTTCCATACTGGTGTGTTAATATAGTAGGCATTGGTAGTCTTCTCTGTGTAAATATTTGTAACATGCAGTGTTCTCCTTTCTCTGTTGAAGCGCTCTCCATCCTGTACTCCAGCTAACAAAGGCAGACGTGTAAGAGACAATTGCACTTTGTGTACCCATCCTGATGCCTTCTGCCTCTATCTCTTAGCCTTTTGCCTGTGGTTGCAGAAGCTGTGAACATTTGTGTGACATATTATTACATTGATTGCATGCTTTTGCTGCTGCTCCTGCTCCTGCTGTTGCTACTCTGCTTTCCTGTATTTTGGGGGCTTTTTGTTTGTTTTTCCTGTTTTGGCTTTGGCCGCAAAGCTTTAAGAATGTTCATATAAATTTCTATAACCAAAACTCTGAAATAATAAAATATCATTTTCATTTTGATGGGGGCAAAAAAGTGATCCTAAAGAGTACTTTGTAAATTAACCAAATACAAAGTAAATTAATTTTTAAATAAGAATCTGATACAAGCAGCGATGTAGAGATTTAGATTTTAATTATATAGGGAAAAAACCAATAACTTGTATTGTACAAAATATATAAAAAGGATTTGGGACAAGTTATAGATCTTATTGGCTATGGTTTTATGTAAGTCAGTTTTAAAGAAATCTTGAAGGTTTTTTTTCAATGTAGTTCAAAGGAATTCCCTTAAATATACATACAGATATGAAGGAATAGTGTTACTAATAGATTATTTATATTCTAAGATAATTCTAAGATTTTAAAAATATCTGCAGCATACTTTATATATGTATTATTAATAAATTATAAACATCTTCCTATACGAATGCTAGCTCCATGTCTCTCAATCTGAAGTGGTTCTTCTACTACCCAATCCTACAATATTCTAATGTGCCCAGTGTGGGGAATCTCTCAGTGTGGAGAAAGCTCTCAAAGTTTTCTAAACTAGTCTTCCATCCCAGAACTAGTCTCACGCACATACATACTTCCCAGCCTTAAGCAATAGGCTAGCTGATATGTTTATTCAGATTTTCTTTTTTTTTTAATAGGCAGCAACTTTCTCTTTTTTTAAAAAATACCTTTATTTTATTTATTTATCTTTTTATGTGATGCTGAAGATTGAACCCAGTGCCTTACATGTGCCAGGCAAGGGCTCTACCACTGAGCCACAACCCCAGCTCCTGTTCAGATTTTCATGTACTGTGTAAAATAATAGCATTCAAAAGGAAAGTCATTAGTAGATAAACATTTTAAACTTTCACCTGTCAGGTTTATGATTATTGGTATTGATCAACACTTTAGTATCGACAGAGTACTTGGATTTGGCAAGTTGTAGATCAGTTAATTCTCTGAGTTATGGAGGAGATGAGAAGTAATAGGGTGGCTCATTGCTTCCTGTGTTAGTTCTGATGTGATGAAATGTTCATTGTCAAATAAACATGAATAGCACTAGTATCACATATATTTTCAGAGTACTGTTTAATAATAAGCAGTTTAAAAATCAGTCTATGTCCAGTAGAACTGTGAGTTCCACTGACATTAATTATTGATCTTTGAAAATATTGCTCATCCAACAGATTTCTTTATTAGTTTTGGGATTTGTAGAGAGTTAAAACAAGTAGATATTTGGGTTTATCAAATTAATCTGAGCATATGTTAACTTACTTCATATAACCTCTACAAGGAAAGACCAAAATGTTGTGTGCTCAATTCTGCTAGCTTCAAATCATCAACCTGTGAATTGAGTAAATTTTGTAACTGCTTCTTTTTGAATAATGTTATAATACAGAAAGATGTTTTTCTGATTAATATGGCTTAGCTAATCTTACTTTGCCAGGCAGACTTTAGGGGCCTTGGCCGTCTAGAACATTTCTCTAAATCATGAAATATGGAAAAATTTTTGAGGGAAGTATCTGTTAGAAGGTCTCTTTGTCGTTTATCTTTATATTTGTCTTTATTACATAGAATACAAATAAGCCACAACCAACCAAAATTTACAGACTTAAAATAACACAGAGGGGTTTTTTGTTTTTGTTTTTAATTGAAGATAGGCTTTATCTACTTTCTCAGTAATTTTTCCTGGCTTCACTATCTGACCAACAAAAATTCAACCAATGAAAATTGTTGTCTCTCTGAAGGAGATGATTGAAGAATTATGAATTATTCAGTAGTTAAATAGAAACTTCTCAATGGTTATTTTAGTCAGCTTTTTCAGAACTGTGACCAAAAGATCTGACAATAGCAATTTTAAAAGGAAAATCTTATTTGGTGCTCACAGTTTCAGAGATCTCAGTCCATACATGGCCAACTTCGTTCCTTAGGACTTGAGGTATGGCAGGACATCTTGGCCGAAGAGTGTGGTGGAGGAAAGTGGCGCAGGACACAGCCATCAGGAAGCAGAAAAAAGGAATTCTCCTTACTAAGGACAAATTATGTACCCCAAAAGTACTTCCAGCTACACCCTACCTACCTACAGTTACTACCAAGTTAGACCCTGTTGGGGGATTAATGCACTGATTAGTTAAAGCTCTCATAAACCAATCATTTCATCTCTGAACTTTCTTGCATTGTCTCACATATGAGCTTTTGGGGGCCACCTCACACCAAAGCCATAACAGTGGCATCGTGAATAACCTCAGTAGTTCCTGGGACATAAGGGTATTATTCCAGTAGAACACAAATAGCTATTCCTAATAGTGGATTTCATGTTATAAATCATGTTTTTAGATAAGTAAATATGCAACACTTTTATAAACTTCTAAAGTTCACTGTGAAATGTGATAGAAATGATATCATATTTATAAATAATATTTGCTGTATTCTAATTTTAATATGTGTTTAAGCCTCATTTACAGTTTAAGCATTTTATAAATGGTGTTATTCAGTTAAACATAGTATAATAAAAATTGTTATGAGTAGTTAACTCTGAATACAGATGGTTAATGAGAGTTTCATACTGTTTCCATTAACAGTGAAAAACAGTGATGTCTCATTTCAGATAATAATCTACTCCAAATCCTAAAAGAACAATCTGAAATGAAATAACAAACAAAACTTTGTTATGTTTCTTAGAACATTTGTAATTCTCTAGGGCAGATACTCAAAACAGTATACTGAAAATAACTTGAGGAAAATTTTCCTTAAAGAGAAACAAATTACATTGCTTGTAACTAGTAAGATGGTATACTCTTCAGTAATTTGTTGTTATGATTTGCTTTAGTATGATAAACTATTTACTGTTTTCTGAATGATGCTGTTTTTCTATCATACCGTGGTCTTTATTGTCACCAGCTCAATTAACAGAAAGTTATTTCACTGAAGGTTTGAGATTTGTAAATGTTCTAAATATAAAACATTAGACTACTTGCTCCTTTATTTCCAGAATATTTCTAGCTAAAGGATAAAGAAAATCATTTAAAATTGAATATTTTTCTGTTGATTTAGAATTTTATATTTACTAATACAAACAGCATGTTACATGGAAGCTGTTATTTACTAAGTTGATCATTTATAGTTCATATCAAACCTTGGTATCTTTTACTTTAAAATAATGTTTTTTTTATTAGAATGTTGCTACTTAAACAAATCTGTAATTATTAGGGGATAGGAAAGACCCATTGATGCATACTCTATTAATACTTTTAGTTATTTTTATTATTTCTAGAAAAAAGGAGCACATAATTCAAGAAATTCTTGAGATGTAAATGATCTAAAAATCAGACAGTTGCCTGACCCTGAAAGATAAAAAAAAAACTTTCTATTTTACTATACTACACTAAAAGCACATTGTGAGGAAAGTCCTAATGGATTCAGGGAACATCATGGACTTTTAGTATGACAGTGCTGTGCATTGTGGACAATATCATTAATATTCAGCTTTTCTGCCTTTTTAAAATAGTAATAGAGTTAAGTAAAAATGACACTGGAGTATAGTTAGGTGTCTGTAATACCTATTCATCAAAATAACTTATTAAAATATGTTTACTTAAGAAAAAATTAGTTAACCAAAAAATAGGAAAAATCCATTTTTTTACAGAAGAGTGTTCCTTGTTTATTTTTTCTCAGTGGATTACAGCTTAGAAATATTGAGTGAATTGCTTATGCCATTCAGTTAAAATTTGATTAGAGGGTCTTTCCACGGACAAAATCAAAATATACTGGCCAATAAATGTTAGCTATTTATTGCTTTTTGCTGTTTTCCCTTTACTATCATTTCTTTTTATAACTATAAATCCAGTTACTAAATTAACGTATATCTCTGCTTTGGTTGTACATCATACACCATATTTTGGTATATTAATAATTAATTGTTTATACTTAGTGTTCTAATATTTTTCATGATTCAAAGAATTTAACTTCAATGCTTTAAATATAATAATAATGATTATATTTGTTTTTAAAGTTTTAAAATATTTTATAAATAACTAATGTTCTCAATTGGTTGCTTTGCTGTCATACTGCATCTGAAACATTCCCAGCTAATTAGTAAAATTAATTTTAGGCTAGGTTAAATTCTAGCATGCAATCATTGAATATTCTGAAAGTTTAATGAATTGTCTTTTAGTATTTAGAATAAGCCATTGATTATAGTGCATGGTAAGCATTTAATTTTATTAATTAAATTAATAACATCTTAAAAACCACAGTCCTGTTTAAAACTTTGATGAAAATGTTTAAATACTGTATTTTTTCTTATTGGTATTATTAAACCACATATGAGATATTATTTATACTGGCTGTAATTCAGAAATGAAACAAAATATTACAATTCTTAATGTCATTAGCTACCCATTTCTATTAGAGTCTTTTAGAAAACCTAGAATATTTTTTAAAGTTTGATGGTCAATTTTTTTTTTGCCATGAATTTACTCAGCTTTAGAAAACTTTGTTCCTTATGTTTATGAGAAACACACCTTTGAAAGCAAAGTGGTTATTTTTAAACTTCAATTATATATTCATTTTAAAAGGTCAGAGTATTGTAAATGGCAATAGTTCAACTTCTTGATATATTCCATTAATGCCATCTCAAAATATTATTCCAATGTATTCACTTATTTTTAAAGTTTTAGGAGAAAAATAACTTGATTTTATTTACTCTGAAATTAATTTTTACCTTACCCAGGCACAGTTGCACAAGCCTGTAATCCCAGCACTTAGAGAGGCTGAGACAGGAGAATCATGAGTTCAAAGCCAGTCTCAGCAACAGCGAGGCACTAAGCAACTCAGTGAGACCCTGTCTCTACAAAAAAACACAAAATAGGGCTGAGGATGTGGCTCAGTGGTTGAGTACCCCTGAGTTCAATCTCCAGTATCAAAAAAAAAAAAAAAAAAAAAGAATATACAGCTCTAAAAAACAAGTTACAATTGATATTGGTTATATTTTTCATTGAAATATTTTGTTCCTGAATATAACCAGGGTTTACCTCAGTGAGCTAAGAAAATCATTTTTTAAATCTATTCTTCTTTGTATTATTTTATTTTATTTTTTATTAAGATGAACAAAAAGACTAACAAATGAGAGTAATTCTTAAGATGAACCAAGAAATGTGTTAAGTGAGGGGACAGCCCCAGCCAGGTACCAAACTCCCTTTCGGCCAGTGAGTGAGGGCGGGGCACCCCGGGGGTCTCCGGTGGGGGTTGAACTGAGAGAGGAAGGCCGCCTGGCCAATTCACCATGAACCAGGGGGTCTCGTCTAAGCAAGTACCGATTTATTGAGGGGGTTCACAGGCTTATATAGGAAGGAGGGTCCAGTGGTGTCCGGTTTCTAAGCTAATGATGCGGAAGGGGCTGTCCACCTGAAAACAGTATAGGGTCACTCGGCTAAAGCAGTACAGGGGCAGAGGTCAGCCAAAAAAAGCGCGGGGAGGTGGCTTCTCAGGGTAGCGTGGTCAGTACTGAGCTGACTGCTCGGCGCCATCTTGTGGTACGCCCCCACATCAAGAGCCTCAGAAATTCTTTAAGAATTAGTAATTTGAGAGACTTAATTGATAGTGGATTATTTTTTCTTTCCCCAGTGTCTATCCCCCTATTATAATATCACATTTTCATAGGGTCATAAAACATGCTGATAAATGTCTTAACAACTGTGAGGAGATGGGAACTCTGTTTTTGAGGGTTGCTAATTTCATGATGTAAACCCCCTATTAGACTACATACTGAAAAAATGGCTTAAGGTAGCATATTTTAATTTCAGATCAGGACCATATAAAACACTGTGCTCCACTTCTATGGGCATGTGTTTACCTGGCTTAAAGAGCAGGCCTGCTGTAAAATTTTAACTATTCCTAGTGGAAACAGCAAGCTCTTGCCTTTTTCATGTTTAGAGTTTTTAAAGTCATTGGACCCAGAGGTACAGAGCCATTATGTTAGCTATTCAGTCCTATCACAGCATTGCCTTTGGCCCAGGATTCAGAAACTCCAAAATTTTCTTAAAATGGTCCCCTTTTTCACACACACAAAAATCTACTTGGACACTTCTTTGAAATGTTATGAGATGATTATTTGAGTTACTTTTAAGTTCTTGCAAGTGTAAAATGTATCAATACTCCTTTGCTTATTCCATTGTAACTGAACTTCCCCTCTCCCTGTAGACACTTATCCAACCGTATAATCTATATAACCTTATATAAACTAAAAGGAGAATATTTTTAGAAAGTGCCTTATTCCCAGCCCAGTATCATATTTTAGATTAATAACTTAAATAGATTATCATCTCCAATGACTACCCCTGAATAAAACTATGAACTGGGCAAAATTTGTCTTCAGTACCACTTTCTTCTTTTATAGTCTTTTTCCTGCCCAGAGTTGACTATCAAGAAGGGAGATAATGTGACTTGGACTCCATAATCATTAAGTTACTTTGAGTACCTCTGCCATGACGATAACCTCTGATAGAATAAGAATGCCAAATGTAGAGTAGAGACGGGATTCAGACTTGGCCTTTGAACTTCACAAGACATATTATTTGTAATAAATCATCCATGTTACACATACAGAGCTGATATTTAGCTGGTAAGCTTTAGTTCAATAGCTCCAGAATTTAAGATATTGAAATGTTTTCCTAGCATTTGGTAATTAGCTGCTGCTCCAAGTCCCCTAGGTGCCCTCATGGAGACCCTTCTCACTTCTCCTAAATCTAAAAACTAAAGATCTAAGGCCTGGTAATGGCTGCACTGATCAGCCACCAAAGCCTTGCCACCACAATGCCTGCCCATACCCACCGTCCGAGGAGGCTATAGGTGGGTACCTGTAGAGGGACCCTCTAGGGTTTGCCAGCCTAGGAGCCTATTTCTCCCACACATCTATCAGATTATAGAAATTCCCCACCTTGAGCATAAGTTAACTTTTACATTAACAACACATAATAAATCCAGAAGAGTATTCTACTTTGTACATGGGAAAATATCCACAACTTGAGAAAATGATTTGTGCATTTAGAGAACAAAGCCATGTGCCAGAATTCTGTTGAGCTGAAATCAAAGCTAGAAAGTTAATTTCTGGAAACCCTTTCTGCCCCAAGTATGTGTATTCTCAGTCATTGATGATTCAACCTAGAATTTTAAGAAGTTTTATTCATTTGGCTTCAAATTTAAGGGTTATTATTCTTTTAATCATCAAATAATTCTGCTTTGTCAAGACATAGTCTCATGACTGCATCTAAATCATCAGTGACAGTTTTAAGAAGTACATTATCTATCAGGTTTTCCCTCTACAGTGATGACCATATGATCATAAAGGAAAATAATTTTATGCATTTAAAGTACTTAGTCTCTAATAGTGTTTTGTATTGATTTGTAACTTCTGATCATAGCATTGTTCTTTTTGTACAATATATTTAAAACAAATTTCCTATTTTCCAAATTATCTTTATTGCCTTTTATTTTAAAAATTCAACCCTAGTAATTTTGAAAATTGCCAAATGGAATAGATGCTCAATCATTGTGCTTTATAAAAGCATTTTCAATTTCTGAAAGTACGTGGCTGACAGGGGTACCACTGAGTATAAGTGCTGGATTTCTGCTGGGGCAGAATTAAAGGAATTGACGTAAGTGACAAGCACAAAGCTGATAGCTTTCACTAATGCCTAGTAAAAGACCAAATTTCATTTTTATCAAGAACAAAATGTCTCATCTGCAGCATATATAAGTATTCTGCATTTATTTCACACGTATGATTTGTTTTGTGAAATCAAAAGTTCTACAAGGAATATGAATATTGAACAGGCAGTAGAGACCAGTGCTCAGAATAAGAGATGAGCAGTGAAAGTTATCGCCATGCCTTTGGTTAACTGTTGTTACCTTAACCCTTGTTTACATTAAAGCTAGTGGTAATGCTTTTGTGTAATGATATATCATATCCCTAACATGAATATTCACACTGAATTTTATTATTCTTCATTCTCAAGAAATGTTGTCATGATCATGCCTTACGGGAATTTGCGAAGAGCTGCACATTATTTAAAAGTGATTTCTTGGGTTTTTGTTTTTCCTGACTTATTTTCCTAGACTGATCCCATTGAGAACACAGATGTACAGAACCTGAGCATCAAATATGTAAACATCCAGTCAAGATCCACATCTCCTTCCACAGCTAATGAAGCTGAGCCAGTTAAGGTGTGCTTCATTGGAGCAGCCTTGCTCCCCAACTTTATACTTGTTTCAGGAAAGGGAATTAGAGGGGGAAAAAATGAAATCTATCTTCTCTTAATCAAATAGATTTATAATAAGCTAGAGGTCATTACTTTTGAGTGATAATGTAGATAGGAATAGAAAATAAACTAGAAAATTGTCCCCCCAAATTTACCTAAAATAGACAAAAATTTAACTACAAAGTAATCTCTCTATATGGTATAGAACTATGTGGAATAGAGGATAGTTTTATGTAAATGTTAGAATTAACAGATACAAATTCTGAAGGCACATGGCAATGCAGGTGATATTCTCATATTTTAATTCTTCTAATAAACTTAATAAACTATGATATAGCTAATCTGTTACATCATAAGCACAGCTTAAAAATAAAATTGCCATTGCTGGCAGCTGAATAGTTTATTCTAACTGCTAAATCCACTACAGACACTCACTTAACTAAACCATACCCTTTAATAGTTTTTAATAGTACCAAACACAGTTTTTAATAGTACCAAAAACTGTGTTGTTTTTATACTTCATGTTGGGCAGGGGCTTTTAACAGCCAGTTGGCCAGTTTTCTCACCAGAGACCATTTCCTGTACAGGTTAGAACAGTATATTGTGCCTCAGTTCATGCTACCTGCCTTGTGACACAGTCCTACTTTTTCACTCAACATCATAGTTCCTACAGAGCTCCTTTGCTTCCTTGTTTGTAATCAACAAAGCTGTGTCTAACTTCCTACAGGAGCAGATGGTTCAGTCTAAGAAGCTGTCTAAAGTGAAGTGAGAGCTGTAGTCAGACTGACTTCTTTCCCAGCTGTGATACAGTCTTCAGACTGGTTAATGAAACCCTCTGTATTTTTTAGTTACAATTGTTTCAATATTTGGTGTTAATGGAATTTTATTTTAATGATAAAACCTTTCAGGCATACACAGAATAATATAATAAATGCCTATCACCCATAGACTTAACAGATAAGAAATTTTACTTTTTCAGGTTTTTTTCAAAGAAAAAATATTCCAGAACCAGTTAAATGTTTTCCCTTACACCAATTCCCATCTTTTTCCCCAGACATATCTCAATATCCAGCATCTGGGTACATATTCCCTTCCTTGATTTTACCTTTATTTAATTTGTTTCTATAAACAATATATAGTAATGTTTGTCATGTATTTAAAATGTGCAGAAATGTTATCTATGTCCTGCAATTTTTTTCATTCATATGTGTGCTTTGAAGTTTATTCATATAGATACATGTCCATTTAATTTATTCATTATAACTATTGTATAGTGTTTTCATTGTATGAATGTGCCACAGCTATTTATCCATTCTTCTATTGTTGGATATTTAAGTGGCATCTAGTTTTTTATTACTACAGTCAGCACTGAAGTGAACCTCCTGATATCTCTCTACCTTTGCAAATGTGTGGTTTGTTTAGCATTTATACATAGAAGTGTAATTACTGGGCTTTATGTATTTTCAGTTTTAGGTAGATCTTGCCAAATTGTTTTCCAGAGTGGTTGAGCCTATTTTCACTCCTACCAGCAATGTGTGAGAGTTCCCTGTTTCCCCACATCCTTGCCATAGCTTGGTACTATCAGATATTAACTTTTGTCAATCTGATGAGTATAAAGTGTATATTTTTATTTTAACTTATTTCTGTTTTCTAATGTATCTTTTTAGAAAAGTGTCTTTTATATGTTTGTTGGCTGCTGATTTGCCTGTTAATGTTTTTTATCCACTGTTCTACTGACTTATTTTTCCTGTTGTTTTATAAATGTCCTTTATATATTCTGGATACTTACTTTTTGCTGGCTGTATGTGTTGTAAATGTTTTCTCCTTGTCTTGGTTTATTTTAAAATTTTATTTGTGGTATCTTCTGTCTTGCAAATTTTTTCATTTTAAAGTAGTCAGTTTTATCAGTCATTTCCTTTATTACTTATGCTTTTTATGTCTCTTTAAAACAATCCTGCATGCATAGATTATGAAGATTTTCTTCTAAAAGTTTTAAATTATTGCTTTTACCTGTCTAAGACCTTAATCAAACTGAAATTTATTGTTTTGTATAATAGAAAGTGGGATTCTAATCTGTTTTCCCCATATCAACCTTGGGCTCTTTATATTTCGCCTCCTTTGATTTGTAATCCCATCACTGTTTTGTGAGCATGGGACTGTTGGAGGTTCTCTCTTCTCTTCCACTGCTCTTTCACTTATTTCTACACTGATACCATATCATCTTACTTATTCTAGCCCTAAAATAATTCTTGATACCTGGTATAGTGAGCCACCAAAAAAACAAAACAAAACAAAACAAAAACTTGATTCTTTTTCTTCTTTACCCCTTGGTTTTCCATATTACTTTTAGGATTAACTTGTCAAGTTCCATGTGGGGCTTTTGATTTTATTGAACTTATAGATTTATTTGAAGAGAATTGATATCTTCATGATATTGGGTATTTCTGTCCATTAACATGGTATGCATAGTGGTTGGGTATTCTTTTACATCCTTAAATAAGGTTGCATTACTTTCAGTGTACTCCATGTTATTAGATATGTTCCTAGGTATCAAATTTTATTGCCATGATGAATGAGATCCTTTTAAAATACTTTATTTTAAAAGTTAGGCATTGCTGATCTTTATAAACACTGTTGATCTTATATTCAGCACCTTTGCTTGACTCTTTAATTTTAATAACATTTCTTGAACTTTCTGTAGAATTCTAATGACAGTTTTGTTTCCTGTTAATTAATTTTTTTCATTATCTTTCACATAGATTTTCAGTATTACTCTCTTAACTTTTAAGTTTATCTTCTCAAATGTTGAATTACAGATTGGGTTTAAAACTTTTTCAAACTCTTCAAAAGTAAATAATATTTCAGTTAGAACTAAATTCAGTTCAACAGAAGATTCTTTTTTTTTAATATCTCAATAGCTCTCATTTATTTTTTTAAAAAAGTTTTTGATGGTGCTGGGGGTTGAACCCAGGGCCTTGTGCATGGTAGGCAAGCACTCTACCAACTGAGCTATCTCCAGCCCCTCAACAGAAGGATTCTAAGAAACTCAACTGAATTCCATTTTGAGGCTATACTGAACGTCGAATAGTCTTATTTTTGGAAGTTATATGTAACAAAGGCAAAGAGAGCATTCATTTTTCTCCTAATATTTTTAAATATTAGGATTAGGATTAAAATTTTTTTCCTACTTGTTTGCTATTCTAAAAGGATGTTATTCCTCATCTTTTTAAAAATATTTTTCTAATTAAGTAATTTTTTTGTCTCCCCCACAATAACATCCTGTAAATCACTTTGAAAAATCATTTCAAAGTACCTCATGAAATAAGACTATTTGCCTACTAATAAAGATAATGGTTCGTAACTAAATTTGTATTAAGTTCAGAATTCCAGTAATTTTAAATAATTTAACTCTTATTTGGTAATTAATTTGTATAAAAATCCCACTAATCTCTACCTGTGTATTCAAATCCACAGTTATTTATATTCCACACATGTAATGTATGTTCTAAATATGGAAGTCAAGTAGTAAAGAAGAATCTTCTAAATATTTTTTATTATAAATAAAACTCAGATACTTTTGAAGGATCAATATGTCAAATTTATAGGAATGGAAAATTAGTATCCTCATTTTTATGTAGGCTATATGCTCTAATTCTTTGGTTTGGTTTGGTTTTCATCTATGGATTTTTTTCCAAATTGTTCATTTTAAAATTTCCAGACTGAAATAATTTTTACTAATTGAACAGATTTCGTTTTAGACATTGCAGACTAAAATTTAAATGATCAGTACTATGAGAATTTCAACTTTGATGAGATTAACTAGTAGAACTCTTCTATTTATTTGGTTTCTTTCTAGTTATGTTTGAAATAAATGGAGTGTTTCATGACATTTGTTTCCCTTTTTGCCTCTGGGTTCAGATTGCAGACAGTGCTCCACTTCCAGTTCACACACCAACCTTAAGGAAAAAGGGATGCCCTGGTTCAACTGGTTTTCCACCTAAGGTACTATAAGCATAGTGTGTTTAAAAAACAAAACAAAACAGGATAATGGCTTTCTTCTGCTTTTATATGTACTGTGCTTTTAATTCTGATTTCTTCAAAGTTAAAAACATAAAATCTTGGAAGGAATATAAATTGAGTATGAATGGTAATAATCACCAATGAGAAAGGTAGGAAGTTTGTACAGTTTTTGTGGGTTTTTTTTTTTGGAGGGGGGGGGTATTCTAAATTCAGTGTCTCAGAGTCTGCTAGTAAGGAGTAATGCTTCCTCCAGAAACTGCTACAGATTTTTGCCTAAGGAAGACGTTAAGTTGAGGCCTCCAATGTAAGGATCTGAGAACTGAGGTTATTAAACAAAACACCAAGAAAGAGAAAAATGTTTAGTGAAAAACTCAGTTGGATCTATCTTGCTTTCTCTCCTCTTCATTCTAGTCACTTGACTATGACATGTGAATTATATACAGCAGAACATAAAGATTTAGTTGGTGGGCTGGGATTATAGCTCAGCGGTAGAGCGCTTGCCTCGCATGCGTGAGGCCCTGGGTTCAATCCTCAGTACCACATACAAAAGCAATAAAATAAAGACACTGTGTCCATCTACAACTAGGAAAAAAAAAAGATTTAGTTGGTTATCTCAGATTCCTACAAAGAAATTCTAGCAATTAGAAAACTGAAATAATCTACCTCCCCAGAACATAAACCCTGGGTAAACCACAGAATGAGAGAAAAATCAGTGTATCTGAAAAAGTATAACTGGTATAAAAGAAAGACCATAAACTGAATAATCTATGTCCAGCAAAAGAGCAAAGAAATGAAAGAAAAAGCAAATGTACATTCAGATCTTAGAGGAATTTACTGTGGTCTCTAAAGCAAAGAAACCAAAGGAAAAGCAAGTGTACATTTAAAACAGTCCAAAAACAATGTAAATAGAAACACAGTGTGGAGTGAACTTGTATTGACCTTGCCTGGAGAAAAGTATGGAGATGGTAGTTAACATGTTGAATACCTGGCCAGACTTCCTAAATTGTAATTTTTCATGTTAGCAGTATAAGTTGGGGCATATTATTTACCTTTCTCTGCTTTCATTTCTTCATTCAAAAAAAAAAGATAATACTCATTTCATTGAACAGTTTTTGAGTTCTAGACAAATTTAATGTTTGTATAGAACCTAGAATGGGGCTGGGATTGTGGCTCAGTGGTAAGAGCGCTTTCCTCGCATGTGGGAGCCACTGGATTCGCATCTCAGCACCGCGTATAAATAAATAAATAAAGGTCAATCAACAACTAAAAATTAAAAAAAAAAGAACCTAGAATGATGATTGGCATAATATATGTCATAAATAGTTTATACTTATAATATCATATAAAAATGTCAAATAAATAAATGTTGGTATCTCAGTAAGGAAATTAAGCATAAGTATGGGTCTTCATTAGTGGAAGAGAATAAATAGGAGATGAGTAAATAAAAGGTATAACTTTTAAACCTTTGAAAGGAAATGGTAGTTATTGAAAGGAAACAGGAAAGAGTATAAAGAAAAGAAAACACGGTCACTTTGTACTCCTACTATATAATAAATTGTCTGAAATCTTTTTTTTTTTTTTTTTGGTACGGGGGATTGAACTCAGGGCACTCAACCACTGAGCCACATTCCCAGCCCTATTTTATATTTTTATTTAGAGACAGGATCTCACTGAGTTGCTTAGCGCCTTGCCATTGCTGAGGCTGGCTTTGAACACATGATCCTCCTACCTCAGCCTCTCCTACCTCAGCCTCTCGAGCTGCAGGGATTACAGACATGCCACACCACACCCGGCAAATTATCTGAAATCTTAATGTATTAAAATAATCCTTTTTTATGCTTACAAATTACTGGGCTGTGGATTTAGGAACAATTCATCTGGGAAACGCTCATTAGGAGCTTTCCATGTAGTTGTAATTAAATAATGACTGAGACTGCCATCATCTGAAGGTTCAACTAAACTGGATTGTTCACCTCCAGGGGTAGGAAATTGATGCTGGCTGTCACTCAGCTACTTATGATCTCTCCAACATAACAGTGTTAGTCTTCTTACATGGCAGCTTTCTTCCCCCACAGTGAACATACCAAAAGAACCAGGTGTAAGATGCATAGCTTAAAGAAAAGACATATGAAAGGTAGAAAAGGAAAGTAGAGGACACAGATGTATACTACACATTAGACATGAATAATTATAGATAAAATTACTTTCCCATATACTCCAACATGCAATGTATAACAAATCACCAGCATCTATAAGACCTATACAATATTTAAAGTTATGCTAATGTAAACTGAGAGAAAGCAAAGTGACTTGTAATGACCCTCAGCTACAAAACTACCAAGGGAGCATTAAGTACTCCTGGAAAGTTCTGAGAACAGTAGCAGAAACTGGGAAGGGACTTTTCAAGTGCCATTCCACAATAAGCATAAGGAGATATAAACGGAGGAAGATCTGGCAGGGCTAGCATTAGGAATTCTCAAAACTAACAAATTAAAAATGACTTTTCAGATCAAAGTCCTGTCCTATGGAGAAACAGTTGAATGTAGATTCAAAATTGAGGAGGACAAGGAAGAAAAGAGAGAGTCCAAATGGATAAGAAGAGCAAATAAAGATCTTAGAAAGATCCCCCGTACCAAAAATAAAGATCACGTGTATGATTTTTTCATTTTACGAAAATAACAGAGAAGGAAATCTAGAGCTATGGAGCTACAAAAATCTGGCCTACCATTCCTTCATAAAAGTACAGGGAAAGTAAAAAGTAAAACTGATCAACTGAAAAGAGTTACAGTTAAATCTCACACAAAATGATTATATTTTTTAAAAATAAGGTGTAAAATATCTTAAAAAAATGAAAGTCTGCCAATCAAAGTGTATTTGTCTTAGGCTTGGGTTGTAGCTCAATGACAGAGTGCTTGCCTAGCGTGTGTGAGGCACTGGGTTCAATCCTCAGCAGCACCACATTAAAGTAAATACAACTATTCTTTCTGTCCATCTACAACAAAAAAATTTAAAAACAAAAAATGTCTGTCTCTACAAAACCAGTGAAAATTAGTAGATAGTGAGAGATGGAAGCATTGTTCAGTGTTAGACCTTGGGTTCAACTCCAGAACCAAAAAAGAGAAGGAAGAGGAGGAATTACAGTGAATATTTCAAAGGGAATTTATTTTTTAAATGATAGAAACTATTAAATAACAAAAAATTAGAAGCCTAAAACCTCAAAAGTGAAGGTTGTTTGGAAAAAGGAAAATGTGAAAAAAGAAGATGAAAGAATTCAGGAGAAAACTACAATTTAAAATGCAATGGGATTTCAGGAATATAGGTTAATATACAGGGAATTCAAGAGCAAATACACGAACAGAGAATGACTTACAACAAATAGATAAGGAGGAGGGTTTTTTTATTTAGTGAAGAAATGAGCAAAGAGGTAAACAATAGAAATACTGGCAAAGAAGAGCCAACATTTTTTATAATAGGAGTCCCAGAAAAAGAACATGAAGCATTGGAAAATACCAAAGTTACAGTCAAGAAAATTTCCCAAAACAAAAGAAGAATTGAAACTCAAATTACAAAGATGTACAGCATAGCTAAAAAAATAAACTCAACCAAAACAACATATTCTAGGGAATTATTATTGGTCATTAAAGAAAAGCATTGGATATTCAGGCAAAAAGATTGGTCTCATCTGATGATGAGATTATCATCAGATTTTTTTAATAGGTGCACTGTGCTAGAAAACAATGGAATATGATATATTTAAGATACCCAAGGAAATTATGAGTCAGAGCTTTAAGAAGCTAAGTTGTTTTGTTGTGGTGGTTTTTGTCTTAGTTTTTATGGGGTTGGCTTTATCACTGAGCTACATTCCTAGCCCAGTTAAGATTTTAAGGATATCAAATCATCCTCCAGAAATAAAAAGCCACAGAAAAATGTGTAAGAGTTCAAGAAATGTTCCCACAGTCTTTCTGAGGAATGTATCAAAGAACAAGTTTCAGACAACCAAAATAAGATACCAGGTAATTTGAGAGGCAGGAGGTGAAGTAAGGGTCTAGAGTTAAATGCAGAATAGTTCAAAAAGCTGGACTTGATGGTGCATGCCTATAATCCCAGCTACTTAGGAGGCTGAGGCAAATAGAATCGCCAGTTCAAGGCTAGCCTTAACAACTTGGACACTGTCTCAAAATAAAATATTGAAAGGGCTGGGGGTGTAGCTGGGGATGTAGCTCAATGGCAAAGCACCCCTGGGTTCAATCCCCACTACCACCCACCCCCCAAAAATAACTGAAAAAAAAGAAAAGGAAAAAAAAACTTTTATTACAGAATGATTCAAAGTCCATATGAAGCATTAGACTAGCTCTCAAAACAAGACAACTACTCAACCCAGCCATATGTTAATTCTGTAGAGCAGTTAAACCAGAGACCACACAAATTCAGCAACACCAGACTTGGTGAAAGAGAGAAGTATCAAATCACAAATAATGAGACTTGTAAATAAAAAGTCTACAAACAAAATGGTAAGATCCTAAATGCCTTTCCCGTGCTTATCTCCCAAGATACTGGCTGTTGGGGTTACATCTTCTCCTCCTCACTCTCCTTGGAGGGTACCAGTAGGATACCAGTACATTCTCTAAGGAAATTAGCCCAGAAAAGATCTGTAGATACTTGAGGGTCCTCAGTGAGATGGCAGATCCTTTCTTAACAAACATTTGCTTACATATTCACACACGTACGTGCATGCGGACGCACATGTACACACACAGATTTCCATATAGCTTTTTCTGTTTCTTAAAAATATTCAAATTCTGAAGAATCAGCAAGCATTTTAGTAAATCCCCTAACAAAAAAAAAAAAGCAGAAAAATGTTTTTGTATGTTTCTTGTTAGAGGAGAAAGAAGCTGAAGAAAGCAGAATAATACAAAACAAAAAGAATGATCAGAGAACAAGAGGTCTTTGGAAAATTAAAAATGTTAAATATTGTGAAAATTCAATAGATGAGTTGGGAGACAAATTTGAGAAATCTCTTACAAAATATTTTAGCCAGGCACAGCGAGTCACATCTGTAATCTCAGCAACTTGGGAGGCAGAAATGTTGCAACTTCAAGGCCAGCCTGAACAACTTGACAAGACCTTTTCTCTAAATAAAAGATATAAAGGGCTGGACACATGGCTCACTGGTAGAGCACCCCTGGGTTTAATCCCTAGTACCACCTGCCCCCCCAAAAAAGGAAAAATAAAATATTGTAAAAGGTCATATAGAAATTAGAATTTTTTTTTCACTGGTGCTGGAGATTGAACCCAGGGCTCTGTGCATGCTAGGAAGCACTCTACCAAATGAGCTATATCCCCAGCCTACAAATTAGAAGAAAAACTAATGTAAGAAATCTGTATTCAATAAATAGAAGTTCTAGAATAATATATTTTCCCATAACTGAAAAATATAATGCCTTTTTACCCAATTGTTTTTTTTATTTTTGTTTTTTTTTGGTACCAGGGATTGAACTCAGGGGTACTCAACCACTGAGCTACATCCCCAGTCCTATTTTGTGTTTTATGTAGAGACAGGGTCCCACTGAATTACTTAGCGCCTCACTGTTGCTGAAGCTGGCTTTGAACTTGTGATTCTCCTGTCTCGGCCTCCCAAAGTGCTAGGATTACAGGTGTGCGCTACCACGCCTAGCTCAATTGTTTTTTTCTTTTATTTATTTTTTTCCTCTTCCAACTATCCTTTTAAGAATTATCAGCAATCAGGTATTCACCAGGTTGCAGGGAACAGGGATTTTAAAAAGATCAGAAACTGAATAATCCATTAAATTTAATCTAAGATTAAATTTGAGTTTCTTTTCTGTTACTATTCTTCTCCCCACCCCTAAAACAAAACCGTAGTCCTATTGTGTATTGCCTAAAGATTGGTGACATCAGAATCATGATTTTTAAATTAAGTTGTATGTTATTACTATCTTCAGTTCAGATTAGTGAAACATGAACCCCTCAATCTTTAATAGTAAACCACCACCCCCCTTCTTCCATAATTTAATTAGCACCTGCCAGTTGGATGGTTGGTCACCCAAAGTCATTTCTCTGCCAAAACATTGTTTTTGCTTCCTACCACTTTACTCAGAATTGTGACAGCCTGAGTAGATCTCTGGGGAAGACGGGGAGATGTCTTGGTAGTCTTTTTAAAAAGAAGAAAAAAAGAATGGAGTTATGATGAGCAGTTGATTAATTTTTTCAGACATATTTGAAATAAGCAATAAAGTAACTGTGGCTGTGACAAATTTGTTGATAGTTCTTCACAAGACCCAAGAAACAGTCTAAAAATCTTATATTTATTATACACCCTAATCCCTTAACAATGGTGGTCACATCATCCTATGTAAAAAGATAATCTACTTTTCTCTTTTTTTGTTTGTTTTAACTTCTTTTTTGGTATATATCATTCCAGTTGAAGAGAGCAGCTTTTGTTTTGGTTTGGCTTTGGGGGTTTTTTTTGGCAGTGCTTGGGAACCCACTGCCTGATGCACATTAGGCAAGTACTCTACCACTGAGCTACATCCCTCGTCACCAGAATTTATTTTTACTTAAATTTTAGTTTTAAATATTCTTTGTGGTTTTTCTAATAGATTAATCTAAACTAAAATAAGAACTACTTCACAACTTTAATCATTACTGACATTTATTGGACTATAGTATATTTACTAGTATAAATTAAATCATACATGAATAATTGGTGAAATTTATTTTTATAAAGAAGTAAATGTTTTTGAGTATTACTGTTTATGTGTTAGTCATTGTTTGAAGGTCTTTATTTATAAGTAATGTTTATAAATATTTAATATTTGGGTTGGGATGGTAGCTCAGTGGTAGAGGTTTGCCTGGCATATGTGAGGCACTGGGTTTGATTCTCAGCACCACATATAAATAAATAAAATAAAGGTCCATTGACAAGTAAAAAAAAAACTTTAAAAAACATTTAACATTTATACTCATTTAGCCACCCCGTGAAGTAGATATTATTATTAACCCTATATTATAGATAAGGAAAGTGAGACACAGAGGACTGAAGTGATTTCGTCCTGAGTTTACACAGTAATATAAAGGAAGAGTTGTTGTAATTCCCTTAAAACATGCTAAGAGGTAATTAGAGAAGAAAAGAATATTCCAAGAAGATAAAGTCTATGTTGGGTTGTCACCATATACATCAAGCAAGACAAAGGGCTGGAGATGTAGTTCAATGCAAAGTCCTGGGTTGGATCCTCAGTACCAAAAAAAAAAATTTTTTTTAATTGTTGGAATCAAGAAAAGAGATCTTTACTAGACTTTCAATAAGAAATTTCAGGCTGACATCTGTCTGGAATAATAGGTGTATATACTTATCTGCTCGAGTATAAGTTATACTGCCTCTTTCCATCAGAAGAAACAGATTCTTATAGCCTATCATTTGTTCTTGCTCCCAGAAGATGAAATACATGATTTATAGTAGAAATACAAGGTTTACATGATTTTTTATTCTTCTAAGAAGGTATAAAGCATATTAAAACTATATTTGTATATGTAAGTATGCAAAATTTCACTTAACTCTTTGCCAAAAATAATTCAAAGAATTTACAGAAATTCAGAAGCAAGATTTGTGAGGAAAACCAAAATGCTACAGTCTGCTTTAGACACTTTGCAAATGGTATTCAAAAGCAATTATCATTTAACTTAGATTATTTTATCTTGGTCTAACTTAGTGTTGCCTAGTATAAATGTTTAAAGAATATAAGTTGTGAGAAGATGCTGTGAGAAATGAAAAGAATTCATTCTTCTATTTAGAAAACATTCTAGTAGGTGATTAAGGGACATAGCAACTAACATTACAGAAATCTTTAAATAATTGATGTATATGTTTTCTTATCAATGTTTTGCAGCGCAAGACTCACCAGTTTTTTGTAAAATCTTTCACTACTCCTACTAAATGTCATCAGTGTACCTCTTTGATGGTGGGTTTGATAAGACAGGGTTGTTCATGTGAAGGTAAGAAAAAATGGAAAAATTGACTTGAGTACCACTTTGTCATAACATTTCCACCTAAATTGTAATTCAATAACTTTATTCTCTTTAAAAGACAAATGTTTGTTTCACTTAATCATTTGCTTTCTCTGGATGGCAAGAATACAGACAATAAACTGAACACTTGCTAAAATCTTTTGGACATTAGGGAAACTAGACAGGTGTTCCCTAGAAATATTTTTCAGGAGAGATATATTTAAATATGTTTAATTCATCATTGTTTTATTATTTGGGTAAATTAGTGGCCCCCTAAGCCATTAGTCTATATGATAGAAGCCATGGAAGTTATCCTTGGATATGTTCATTTAATTTTAATGTTTATTTTCAGAAATTAAATATTTGCGCCAGGCGCAGTGGCACATGCCTGTAATCTCAGCTCTTTGGGAGGCTGAGACAGGAGAATTACAAGTTCAAAGCCAGCCTCAGCAATAGCAAGGCATTAAGCAACTCAGTGAGAACCCTGTCTCTACATAAAACACAAAATAGGGCTGGGGATGTGGCTCAGTGGTCGAGTACCCCTGATTTCAATCCCCGGTACCAAGAAAAAGAAAGAAAGAAATTAAATATTTGCCACTATACCTTAAAAGAAAGTTTATTCCTAGTATTAATAGTAGAGGTTTTTCCTACTTATTCATTGATTTATTTTATATTTTGGTAGTTCTCAAAACTGAAGTGGAAGATCTAGATTGCATTGTCTTAACTATATTAAGATTGAGTGCATTAGATACATGGGTAAAACCAAAGAAAATGATCAGGGTTGAAAAGTAGAAATTTGAGAGTTACGAATGTATTATGTCATGAATGTGACATTATCCAGCAAGCACATGCAGATTGAAAAGAGGAAGTACAAAGATAGAGCCTTGGAAAACATAGTTAAGGGAATGAAAAGGACAAGATAGCCATATAATCTGAGAAGAAATAGCCTGTACGGTGGACCAGGAAAGTTTGACCAAAGCCAAAGGAGAAAATTTTTACTGTTTCCAGTTTTTGTCTCATTCTGGACCTTAGCCAGACCTTACATGACAGTTTACAATCTGTTTACTACAAAAAATTCTGGGAAGCTACCTGGTCATTTTTTATGGATCAGAATTATTTGTAATTCCATTGTAGGAATTTTGGGAATCTTCCCAGTCTCTCTTACCTATGGAGTCTTATGCCATGAAATTGTGCCTTTCTTTTTCTCAAACCCTTGAAAACCCTTATAAACCCTTATAAAGCCATGAGAGTACATTAGACTATTATAAGCCTTTGTCTGACAAACTTTTGTAAATGTTGTGATAATGTGATTATAGTCTCTAAAGGTTGCTGCCATTTTTATTTCTTCCTGGTTGATTGAAATTAAATCCAGTTTAGATACTTATTTTGCTTTTTCACCTCAGCTGCCCTTGGGAGGTGAGATTTTTCCTTATTAGCAAAATAAATTATAACTTGTTAGATACTCTACTCAAAAGCAAATGATAGCCTGGCACAATGGTGCATGCCCCTAATCCCAACTACTTAGGAGATGGAACCAGGGGATCACCAAGTTCTTTGCCATCCTTGGCAACCTGAGAGACCCATCGCTCAAAATAAATTTTTTAAAAGGCCCAGGATATAGCTCAGTGGTAGAGTGTCCTGGGTTTAATCTTCAGTACTTGGGGGTGGGAGGAACAGATTGAGAAGTTTGTATGGTTTTTGGAAGTCAATACTAATCCATCCTGCCTTTCCGTTCATTTCATAATGTCCATCAGTGATATATAATCCATTTCTCTCAAGTTTAAGTATTCTCACAGTGATATCCTTTAGTTCTTCTCTTATTCTTCCCCGTTTTCCCTAGGACCCACGTTAGGAATGGGAATTATAATCATAGTCTATAACCCCCACCAAAAACCTTGGTTCTTTAAAAAAAATATTTTAACCTGTAATTTTTACCCAACTCTTATTGAAACTTAAACTCCGTTTATTTTTATTTATCATCTTGTCCAAGAATCTCAAGTTCACCATGTAAATATCAAATAGAGGAATCATGGCAATACTGTTAGTGGTCAGGTATGCAGGCTCTGAGCAAAACTGTATGAGTTTGAATTCTAGCACTGCCACTTCCAAGCTCTGTGACTCAGCAAGTCATAGGTGACATAGGATAAAAACTGTACTTACACTGTCATAGAAAGATTAAAAATGCTCAATAAAATTATTATTATTACCTAGTAGTAGTTTAAGTATATGGGATATTAATAACTCCAAAAATTTATGATTAGTTTATACCTTTTTAAATTCATTGAAAAATTCCATTTTTAAGAAAATTGGTAAAACTTGCCAAATGTACCAGAGATGTCAGGTAGCTTAATGTCCATTAATGACTCTTGCAAGAGACATTTCAGGACAGATACCAAGTTGCAGTAAGATGAACAACTAGAAATAGTTCCAGAAATCAAATTTTTAGGAATTATAAGTTTAACCAATCATTTGATTCAGCGTTAGATATTTTTCTTCTCTATTTGCTTCCCGCTTTGATCACTGATGTTAACAGAGAATAATAGGACTACCAATGATAAAAATATTTACTATTTCTCACTGAAATTCTTATTGGTAAGCAGATGAGTAGCTCTTCCAATGATAAGACATCATTTGAAATGGTGTTTAAAATAAAAGATAAGCATTCATCTAACAGAGCACTTGGCATATAATTAGTGCTTGGTGAATTGTTATAGTCATTAAAATGAATTTTTAACATACATTGTCTTTTTTTCCTTTCAAAAGTGTGTGGATTCTCATGTCATATAACTTGTGTAAATAAGGCTCCAACCACTTGTCCAGTTCCCCCTGAGCAGACGAAAGGTCCCCTGGGTATCGATCCACAGAAAGGAATAGGAACAGCATATGAAGGTCATGTCAGGGTAAGTTCAGGTTTAGATACATCTTTTAAGATTTATGAATGAGTTTAAATAAAATCAAGTCATTTATGAACATAATGCTTGACAAGAAATTAAATGAATAAAATTCATCTAATAATTTTTATGTCATCCAGTCCAGCATGATGATTTGAAAATGAAAACCTAGCCTTTTCTTGGAAATAAATTCTAAAATGTCACAAACTTTCCCATATTATCCCTATCTTAAAAATGAACAGAGGTTGAAATCACTGTAAAGTAGCCTTTGGCCTCTGGTATTGCCAAAGAAGTGGAATATGATTATGAGTTACAAGATATTATCAAGTAATAATCTTACTTAATTTGAGTAGTATTTACATTGTAAGCTTAGTTTTATCTTACTAGCAAATTTGATGCTTTACTTTTTAGGAAAAAAAAACCATGAGTGTCATTTTAATGAATTACTAGCAAAAGTTAAAATGATTCTTTGTAATACTCTTTCATTAAAACATGAAAATGTTTAAAAAATGTGTTCCCACTTTTTCTCTTAATGTTATTAATGATATGTGTCCCATTTACTTTACCAATGAAAGTGGCAGACTTAAAACTCATGTACACACTCTGTAGGTTTTCACCATCCAGCTTCATATGTAATTTAAAAGGCTTTGATTGCCACTTTGATTTGATGTGTTTTTGTTTGTTTGCCTTTCTGAAAGATCCCTAAGCCAGCTGGAGTGAAGAAAGGATGGCAGAGAGCACTCGCTGTGGTTTGTGACTTCAAACTCTTTCTGTATGATATTGCTGAAGGAAAAGCATCTCAGCCCAATGTTGTCATTAGTCAAGTGATTGACATGAGGTAAGCTTTCAGGGGTGTAGAGGTTTGTATCATTGCAGCATAGGAATTACAAAGGTTTAATTTTTCTTCTTGTTATAGTCATTAACTGAATTTTTATCAAACATTGTATCTTTTTTCCATTTGAAAGCATGTGGATTCCCATATAACATAACTTGTGTAAACAGAGCTCCAATATTGTCATGGTTTTACTAAATAATCTAATTTTGTGTTAATTTTCCAATTTATTAATATTACTGTAGTGACATCATTAAAAGTAGGAAGTAGCTGGGCACACTGGTGCATGCCTGTAATCCCAGCACTTAAGGAGGCTGAGACAGGAGAATTGCGAGTCCAAAGCCAGCCTCAGCAACAGTGAGGCACTAAGCAACTCAGTGAGACCGCATCTCTACATAAAACACAAAATAGGGCTGGCGATATAGCTCGAGTACCCCTGAGTTCAATCCTCAGTACAAAAAAAAAAAAAAAAAACTATGAATTAAGGTACAGTTCTGGGAGAGTAGAGTATGTAGGGTTTGGAGCCAGATAGGGGCTGAAGGTGTGGCTCAGTGGTAGAATGCTTACCAACATGTGTGAGGCCCTGAGTTCTATCCCACAGCTGAGAGGAAAAAAATTAGAGCCAAGTAAAAGCAAATGCTGTTTGGGTCCAAAAGACATATTTAAAGTGTGTGTGTCGGGGGTGGGGGTGGGGGGTTGTGTGTGTGAAGAGAGTCTTGAAGTATAAAGTTTATGTTATCACCTAAAGGTGCATAGTGTGATTCAGTGTGAGGTTTATCAAATGAAAACTCAGACATGCTCTTGGAGAACAATGAATCAGAAAACATTTAAGTAAGCCAGCTCTATAATGTTTCTGGTTTGATTTTTGAGATTCTTTCCCTGCCCCTTTGAGTGCCCTCATATACCTCTTCTCGTAACTCCCTGAGGACCTTATTTACTCCCATACCTTCTGCCATCACTTCTGCCTTGTCGGATCCCAAACATATATCTCCAGCTCAGAAATAGCTATTTATTGCTCAAAACCTACATTTCCTAGCTATACTTTACACTGGCATTTCATACCTGCATCTCAAACACATTATCTTTTACCAAAAATATGGAGTATGAAAGAAATATCAGCAAGGAAAATCTGGCATAGAAAGATAGAGAGGGCCAGGTATGGTGGCCCATTCCTGTAGTCCCTGCCACTTAGGAGGCTAAAGTAGGAAGATTGCTTATATCCAGGAGTTATTCAAGGTCATCTTGGGTAATATAAGTGAGACCCTGTCTCTTAAAAAAAAAAAGAATTATCCCACTCTTCTGGATAATTAAGATGCCCCAATTTAAAAGAAAAAGAAAGAAATACAGTAGGGGAAAAAAAGAATCAAAGATAAGATTAAGATGTCGAGGGTTGGGGCTGGGATTATAGCTCAGTGGTAGAGTTCTCGCCTCACATGCATGAGGCACTGGGTTTGATCCTCAGCACCACATAAAAATAAATAAAATAAAGATATTGTATCCATATACAACCAAAAAAATTTTTAAAAAAGATGTCAAGGGTTTAAAACTAAGGGAATGATGGTACAAATAACAAAATTAAGGATATCACAAGGAAAAACTTTCTGTGGAGGAAATCTCTTTTATATATTGACAGATCAATAAAATATCAGGTGATCTAGGCTGAACAAACATGAGATTTATTATGGGAGGCAAGGGATTCTCTTGAAGGGTCTGGAGACTTAACAGGGTTCAAATCCTAGTTTTGTATGTATGCTTACTAGCCTTGTATGTTTGAGTAAGCCAGCAGCCATTTATAATTCTTATATAACATGCCTCTGTTAAGTTACTCTTCATTGTTTTGGTACTGGGGATTGAACTCAGGGGTACTCAACCACTGAGCCACACCCCCAGCCCTATTTTTGTATTTTATTAGAGACAGGGTCTCACTGAGTTGCTTAGCACCTCGCCATTGCTGAGGCTGGCTTTGAACTCGTGATTCTCTTGTCTCAGCCTCGGAAAGTGCTGGGATTACAGATGTGTACCTGTGCCTGGCTTAAGTTACTTTTGATAAGTTATTTTGGGTACTGTCAATTACAATGGGGAAAAATTGAATTTTTTAAAGTTTCAGTTTAGGTGTTTTGTGCAGTTAAGCTTTGAGGATCACTTCATATATGTTATTTGGTTACACAATCAAAACGCCACATATAGTAACTTTTAATGTTTCACTTTCCTTTTAGAGATGAAGAATTTTCTGTGAGTTCAGTCTTGGCCTCTGATGTTATTCATGCAAGTCGAAAAGATATACCCTGTATATTTAGAGTAAGTGTGTACTATAATTTGATCACTGAATTATTTGTCTATAATGACTATGTCTTGCCTCTTTATATAAATCATAAACTTACTCAGAATAGAGCCAAATCTGATATTCCTTTTTATGTTCAGTATCATCCGATACTTATATATATGCTAAGTGTAACTAGGGAAAGACCTATAGAAAACATAAATATATGGCTTCTAAAATATGTTCCCTAAAAGGTAATATTTTTTAGTCCAAATTCAGTTTTCAAATAAAGACTCCTTCATGCAAATGAGATAAATATGGACCTTCTCAAGTTTTTTTTTAAAGAAGTTTCTCTCTTTAAATATTTTATTTTAAAATTGTGCTTATTATCTATTACTTTGTAACAGTGGCCCCAAATCTTAGAACTTAAACCAACAACATTTTATTATTTTCATCATTCTGTGAGTCAGCTGTACAGTTCTTATGGTGTCAGTTAAGGTCACTCACAGGACTGCATTCAGCTTTTTTGGAGTTTAGAACACCCAAAATGACCTTGCTTCTGTGTCTATGGCCTTGGTGCTAGCCCTCTTCATTTACTCTCTGTATAGTCTCTTAACAATTTGATAGTCTAGCTAAAATCACAGTGGCTGGCTTCCAAGAGAGCAAAAGAAGTGGCTAGACCTTATAAGGACTAGACCTCAAACAGGTATAATAACCCTTCTGCATTCCGTTGATCAAAGGAAATTATGAGGTCACCCCAGATTTAAGGGGAAAGGAAATGGACTTGACTTGTTAATAATAATAGAAGAATGCAATTCCATAGGAGGGAATTGTTGATAGCCATCTTTCAAGGCTGTATACCACAATGTGATCTTAAAATGGTGAATTAAGATAATAGATATTTTTTAAACTTCCCTATTATGCCTGTCTGCATACTATTTGTCTATGAATTTTATGTCTAAGGAAGGTGAAAGACAATAACTTAGTCTGATCTCTTTGTTCCTAAACTGGTAACTTTGATTTTCCCCCTAGCCACCTGTAGCCTATAGAGCCTGCTTATCTATAATCAATTTGCAGTGTGCTTTTTTTTTTAAGGTTTTTTTTTTTTTTTTGGAGTTGTAGATGGACACAATATCTTTATTTTATCTATTTCTTCTTATGTGGTGCTGAGGATCAAACCCAGTGCCTCTCATGTGAGAGGCAAGTGCTTTACCACTGAGCCACAACCCCAGCCCCTGCAGTGTGCTTTTTATTGTTATTGATGCTTAAATTACTTTAAGAAATCTATATATATAATTCAAAACTGTTCTGATCATGATTTGTAGGAGGATGAACTTCCATTTAAACATTTTCTAGTGCTCTCTCATCTTGTTTAATAATAATGTGAATTATTGTTATAAAGTAACAGAATTTAAATATTTCCTAACATTCTTGACTTTTCAAAACAGTGTGGTATAGTGCTTACAAGCATGGACACAGGATCCCAGACCTCTAGCTGTTTGCCCTTGCAGAAATTATTTATCTTTATCATGGTTTTATCATATAGAAAATGAGGTTACAATAACGATTCCTATCTCACAAAGATGTTAAGAGGTTCAATTTGTTAATACTTATAAGTGTTAAAATCTACCCATTACTCAGTAATTACTCTCTAAGTGTCAGTTGTTTTATGAGTATGTGTAATGCATTTTTTATTATAATGTTCTGGCCCTTTTATAACAAGGAAAATAAAAATGATTTTGACTGGTGTCTCCTACCTTTGCCTTGGCATGAATTCTAGTACTAGAACTAGTTATTCTGATTAGGAATAGCTAATAAACTCTACTAAAGGGATCATTTAATGAATTCACATTTTATTGGTGAGTGCTAAGCGAACTAGTCTCCTCACAGAACTAGCCTACTCATGAAACTAGCATAAAAAGTATCTGTTTTCTAACATCATGAATATTGATTAAATTATTTTAGGTCACAGCTTCCCAGCTGTCAGCATCCAATAACAAGTGCTCAATCCTGATGCTAGCAGATAGTGAGAATGAGAAGAGTAAGTGGGTGGGAGTGCTGAGTGAATTGCACAAGATTCTGAAGAAAAACAAATTCAGAGACCGCTCAGTCTATGTTCCCAAAGAGGCTTACGACAGCACTCTACCCCTCATTAAAACAACCCAGGCAGCTGCAATCATAGGTATGAATTTATAATATTTATCATATTATTATAATTGTTTACTAATCTACTTTGTGAGCTGGAACTGGCTTTCATCTAGGAATCCCCACTGTCTAGCGTATGTATTATATCATAGATGTTTAGTAAATGTTTATTAAGTGAATGAGACCTATATCAGGTTTTTATTTTTCAGCAATTACTATAAGTGCATTTTCTTCTGAAAAAGTGATATTGCTAAAGACTAACGTAATAATCCATTTTCTATTGTGAATTAGAACAATTTCTTAAAGCATAATTTTCATAAGTAATATGTAATTTTTCACAATACATAAGATATTAATTATTTTGCTAATGTTATTGAGAAATTTTAAAAGCATGGTGTATATAACACATAGTACTCTGCATTAAAAAGCCCTCAGTAAGCAGAAACTTCTGAATCTGGAGATTTAAAGTTTTACATTTACACATTCTTACATACATATCCATCTCTTTTGTTACTATCTAGTAAATACTGAAAAGTTTAATGAATAGGGTTCAAATACCTGACACAATCTTTTCCTCCCAAAACAATACATTGAATTGGACCTAGGGTACTAATAAACTATGTTTTTAATTATTTTTCATAATTTATTGAATAAACATTTACTTCTTTTTGTAGGTATTGACATAGAATATTTTTAATGATTTTTCTATTTTAAAAATCATAATACTGCCTTGTGTACATCCAGAGAAATGAAAAGTTGTGCTCCATTTGTGTACAATGAATCAAAATGCATTCTGCTATCATGTATACCTAAGTAGAATAAATAAATATAATAAAATAAAATAAATAAAAAAGCATGATGTATTTACCACTGGTAATCTGAAAGGACATTTCATAGTGTAAATTGTTAATTGTATTTTGATTATTTACTTTTTTGCACCTCATTTTTTTATTTGTTTTATTCTCTTAGCTTTATATGGCTTTTACCTAATGAAAATGTTTCATATCTGCTTTTACACAGATCATGAAAGAATAGCTTTAGGAAATGAAGAAGGGTTATTTGTTGTGCACGTCACCAAAGATGGTAAGAGAAAACCTAATTATTTTAGAGTAACTTTAAGTCACATGTTAGAAAAATTTTGCATGAGTCTAAATTCTAAAAAGAGTAGGATTTGCTCTTACATATTCTATAAATGAAATTTTCCAGGCACAATTTGATATATTCTAAATCAAAAGATTATTTTTTAATTTCTATAATCCCCCTAATCAAGTGTGTATTATCTTTCTTATGTTATCTTATTTAGTAGTTCTGCTACATGAACTTATATTACATTTCAAAGGTGGCACATGGAAAATTTTTTGAGTTTTCCTAAAATTACTATATTTTATTATCATAATTAATCTTATTGGTAGTATAAATGATAACAACTATTAAAATATGTTTATTGGAAGTTCTCCTACCCCCACTATAATACATCAGATTTATTCTTTCTTTTTTTGGTGGGGGCAGGGAGTGGTTACTGGGTGTTGAACCCAGGAGTACTTTACCACTGAGCTATAGTCCCAACCTTTTTTTTTTTTTTGGAGATAAGATTTTACCAAATTACTGAGGTTGGCCATGAACTTATAATTCCTCCTGCCTCAGCCTCCTAAAACAATGGGATTATAAGTGTGCACCACCATCCCCGGCCAACAGTTTTTTCCTACAGAGAAATTTAATGCTGAGTGAAATAGAAACCATGTTAATAATTTGTAAATATAATATTCTACATTCTATCATGAGAAAATAATTCATTTAAGTGTCATGGTTCATTACCCATAGAAATACCTTCAGAGTACTATGAGTCACTCAGTTACCCCATTTTTTAAAATAGCAACCCCATGGTTTAGGACCAGTAAAAAGTTTTTCTTGAAAACTGGCATGCTTTCACTTAAGAACTCTGCCTTGACTGTCAGAGATCTGTGCTAAATTAAATATCTACTATAGGTAAGTTAAATGATCTTACAATGGGTTTAAATATCTTTCTTTAACTCTGTAATTTTTGGTCTCTTATTCTGTATATACTCTCCATCTTTAAATAAAGTTGACATATACTTTTGAGTATAACTGAGATGATTAATAAAACTATTTTGCATTTGATTTGTTATTATTTCTGCATGTAGAAATTATCAGAGTTGGTGACAATAAGAAGATTCATCAGATTGAACTTATTCCAAATGATCAGCTTGTTGCTGTGATCTCAGGACGAAATCGACACGTACGACTCTTTCCTATGTCAGCTTTGGATGGACGAGAGACAGATTTTTATAAGTTGGCAGAAACTAAAGGGTGTCAAACTATAACTTCTGGAAAGGTGCGCCATGGAGCTCTGACATGCCTGTGTGTGGCTATGAAAAGGCAGGTTCTCTGCTATGAACTATTTCAGAGCAAGACCCGTCACAGAAAATTTAAGGAAATTCAAGTCCCATATAATGTCCAGTGGATGGCAATCTTCAGCGAACAACTCTGTGTGGGATTCCAGTCAGGATTTCTAAGATACCCCTTGAATGGAGAAGGAAGTCCATACAGTATGCTCCATTCAAATGACCACACACTATCATTTATTGCACATCAACCAATGGATGCTATCTGCGCAGTTGAGATCTCCAATAAAGAATATCTGCTGTGTTTTAACAGCATTGGGATATACACTGACTGCCAGGGCCGAAGATCTAGACAACAGGAATTGATGTGGCCAGCAAATCCTTCCTCTTGTTGTAAGATTCTCTTTCTTATGGCTGTCTTTATCTTCCTGTCTCCTTCCTTTTTTTTCCCTTCTACTTCACCTAAATGTAGTCATTGTTAATAACAGGGTTTTTTTTTTTTTAATCATTCAGAAAGTTTTCCATAGTATTAATTGTTGTTTGTGTAAAGTAACCATATATAGTTAGGCCTAGGGAAATAGGGTCAACATTAACAAGCACATACTGAAAATTAATCTTTTTATAAAATATTTTACTGAAATGGAATTTTTTTATCTTGTTATTGTATTTTTAAATAATCCTAACTAGCTCTTTTCATTGTCTATCAAAATACAGTGCTACAAAGTATCAGTAGCTCATAGGACTTATTCTTGAGAAGTATTTACTAAGTGAATTATTTAGTTAGTTAAAGGCAAAATGTGGCATCTCTAAGAAGTGTTATTCAGTTTTATATGTCTATCTAGATGGGCAGATATAATTGCCTATTTCATTTTCAAGAAATATTAAAAATAAATTATTATATACTTTTATTGTTGAACAATAATTTATTTATTACTGAATACATACCATTTCACTGTATGAAATAGTGAAGTAGTCTACCCTCTCAGAGGATGGAGTGCAGTAGAAAAGATTCATGGCACAAGTAGTTGCAGTAGAAAATAAATACTATGATACCTGAGGTGAGAGTTTAATAGAAACATGTAAAAGGAGTATCTAACCCAAATTCTTTTGTTTGCAATGGAAGATTCTTGAGCATGTTTGAATGCTGAAAGGAAAAGCCACTAGAGAACCACTTGGAGAAGTTGACAGTCTGGGAAATACAGAAAACAGAGTTAGATCCCCAAGAAGGCCAATAAGGATGAATTCAGAACATAGGTGGGAAGACAGAGCAGGAGGAGTGAAACCTCTCCCATTGTAATGTTAAGACAGGAATAAGAAGGAATGGTGAGAATGAGTCCAGTCAGTTCTAAAGGTTCTGTATAAGAAGATTTAGAAGGACAATTAAGGCTTATTACAGAAAAAATAGGAAACCTAGATTAAAAGAACAAACAAAAAAATAACCTATAATCCTACCCACTTAGATTTAATTTGTGGCCCAAGGGCTAGGAGGTGTGCCAGGGATTGTACATTAGATTTAACTATTTTTTTTTAAATATTTTTTAGTTGTAGATGGACACAATCTTTATTTTACTTTTATGTGGTGGTGAGGATCGAACCCAGTGCTTCACCCATGCAAAGCAAGCACTCTACCACCGAGCCACAGTCCTAGCCCAGATTTAACTATTTTTAATGTCTTATTTCTCCTGGACATCAGATTCAACTACTTTTAATGTTTTATTTCTTCTAACATATGTACTCTTATTTATAGCTTAATATATGAATGAATATTGTTTGTAACTGAGTCAGATAGTTCAAAATATCCTAATATAAAGTAAAAGTTGGAATATCTCTTATTTATAACTTTGCCAATAATGCAGTTCATAACCTTAGTTTACATAAACCATTTAATCTCTCTTTGCTTGTATTGCCATTTATTAATATTCTTCCAAGAAATATTGAACATCTACACTATTCATGTAATTGTGCTCAGGTACTTTATCATACATTCATAATTGGGACTAGAACACTTACCTAAAGATTTCTCTACTTTTTAAGTTTGTTTCACTGTCAATAACTTAACTACTTTAAGGGTCAGATACTTTTAACAGGTAATGAAATTGCTTTATTTTGGCAAGATGTTAACAGAATTCTTCTGTATTGCATTCTTCTATAATAAAGGATTCTCTTATAGTTTATATTCTTTTTACTTCAAAAATGTTTTGATGTGGTTCTTATATGATAATAATAGGCTTTTGGTGGGATTCTATTCTATGGTTATTTAGGACAGAACTTTGAAAATTATTTGGGCTTAGTAGGTTAAAATAATCAGCAGGTCGTCCCTTTCCTTTTCCCAGGTTACAATGCACCATATCTCTCAGTGTATAGTGAAAATGCAGTTGATATCTTCGATGTGAATTCCATGGAATGGATTCAGACTCTTCCTCTCAAAAAGGTAATTTGACATTAAAATATGAACTGAGCTAGCTAATTTTTGATAGGTAGCTCAAACTCTTCATATTACATTTAGTTTCTCTATATAAAGTCTGATTGTTCTCTTGATGAATAACTAGGATATATCTTACAACCTGAAAAGTCAATGTTATCTTCTACTTTGGGATTAAGGAGCTCCAAGGGAGTATGCAATTATTATTAATCATAACTCTTTTTCACATAATGGTATACAGTGTTTAATCCTATAAAGACAGATTTCATGGGAGGGAAGTGATTTAACTTGGAACTGAAACTGTTTAGTTGAATCATGATTTAGAAATAGAAGTGTTTCATATTACTAATAAAACATAATATTTTCCTTTGATATTTCTCTGCATTTTCATAACAAAATTTTTACAGGTATAGAACTACTGTTTTGCAAAAATGAAAAGTACTATTTTCATATAGAAATATATGGTATATGTAGAATGTATATCATTGGTAAAATGACAGTTTATAGGACTAGGTGAAACAAAGTAGCCAAGATCATTTTATAATGTGCCCAATTTTAAACCACATCAGCAGTGAAAATAAAACTCTTGTAAATATTGCCACATTATATAAAGCAACTACAATGTGGTCCTCTATTTTATAAATTTTGGCTGACTCTAGTCAGTTTTCTGGGGGGTTTTTTTCCCATGTAATATGCAAACATATGTTACCTTTATAAAGCATATTAATAAACTGATCATTTGTGAGCCCACCTCCCTATTTTATACCCCAGCCCTTTCCTCAGAAAGTCAGCATCCTGAATGTCATGCTTATTATCCCTGTGCTTTCTTCAAAATACAAGTTTTTGCACTGTAAATATATTCCTAAACAATATATTATTTAGTTTTGCTTGATTTTGAGATCTATTAAAATATTATGATATATTGTTACTTTTTACCTTTGTTTTACTCATTTACTGTGTTTCTAAGATCCATACATGTTGCTGCTACCTGTACTATGTAATTCACTATGTAAAATAGCCTAGTCAGTGAATATATCATTATTTCTTCATTCTCTGATTAACAGGTATTTTAATTATTTCTTAGCTTTTTGCTATTGTGAATATTGCTTCATATCATCTGTTGTAGATGTGCAAGCATTTAAGTCATATGCCTAGGAATGGAATTGATGAAATTCTTACCAACATCTCTAATAACTGTTGTTGTCAGCATTCACAGTTTCATAAATGGTTATAAAATGGTATCTCATTGCAGTATTAACTTGCATGTCCCCAGTTAACTGTATGGTTGGGAGTCTTTTCTATGTCCATTCATCATTCATATTTCCTCTTCTGTGGAATGCCTGGTCATGTTTTTTGCTCATTTTTCTCTGTTGGATTAACCATCTTGTTGATTTATTCTACTTCTTTATGTAATACGGATCCTGGGTTAGTAATGCATGGGGTGAATCTTGTCTGTTTGTGGGTATATTTTCCAGAACAGAAGTTATTGTTTACTAATTTTACTGTAGTTAAATGTACTATCCTGTTCTTTAGGTTTGTCTTTTTTCTCTTTAAGAAACTTTTCCTACCTTAAGGTCATGAAGATACAACCTTTGCTTCTCTCCAAATGTTTTGAACAGAAGTGTTGCCTATTACATGTCTATCTTTAATCCATTTGTAATTGATTTTTTTGCTTGTAGGATGAAGTAGGGATTCAGTTTTACTGGTTTTATATAATCAGTTGCTCCATTACCATTTATTAACAATCCATCCTTTTCCCAGTCATCTGCACTTTCATCTCCATTATATGTAGAAGTATTTGATGATAAGAGCTCATAAAGCAATTATAAATATCTTCTTATTGTAATTTTTTGGTCACTAATAGCTTTAAAAAGTCAAGCTTAAAGTTTAAATGTATTTCTGCTTAATTTTATTTATTTTCTGGGATATTCTTTCTTTAAAATGTTATCATTATAGTTAGTTTGTGCAAATTAGATATTATGTCTTCCCAGTCAGAATTATTAGCATTTTGTTTTTTTTCTGAGAGGACTATATTTTGAAGTATATAAATAAGAGATCTTAATAATATATGTTTTATGTGTGCAGGCCAAAAGTTTTATGATTTAATTTATAAAAGTTTTGTTGAAACTTTTTATTATTTTAGGTTCGACCTTTAAACAGTGAAGGATCTTTAAATCTTTTAGGACTGGAGACAGTTAGATTGATATATTTCAAAAATAAGATGGCAGGTAAGAAAATACAACATTAATAGTATAGCTTCAATGAAAATGTTATTTTTCTGCTGACTGTGCAAGGTCATATGAATAATGAGTACTAGAGTCCGGATTTAAAATCTTACATATATTCCTCTGAAGTGTGTGATCTTGGCCACAAACTCTGTTAATATATCAAGACAAACTATTGAACAAAAGTGATTGTATTTAAACTTTCATAGCCATATTTACAAAGTATTTCATTCTGACATGCCTTGTTATTTTTCTGGAGTATACCTATGTAAGCAGAGAAAGTGTAACTGAATATACTTAAATAACCATAGAACTTAAACAAAATTTGTATGAAGAAGTTTTGGTACTAAAACTAAGGACACTCATCCAGAATCCCATAAGAGGACTTCAGGAACCTATCTCTTGCCATTGCAAAGGGCTTAGTACTTCTAAAGTGCTGATGACAACTTAGAAGCAGAAAAAGGAGGAAAGTCATAAAAGTACCTAGAATCAGAAGAGAGAGCAAGAACCCTGGGGGTTATAGACAAGAGAACAGCATTTGGTCAGTGACCAAAGTAGTAAGCTGAGATTGTCACACATATGATTACATAGCACATATGTAAAATGCCAGAGACTATGCATGTAGAATTAAATGTTTGCCAGAGCCCAGACAGTTAACATCTCACTTTTAACAAATATTGTACTTTTTTCTATATAATAAAATCATTCTCATGTCCACAACAAATCTCTTCCTAACAGAGGTATTCATAAATCTCTGCTCTTTTGCAGTAGAACTATTTAATAAAGATGTACTTAATGATTTATTGTGTATTTAAAGTAATATTTGAATTGACCTAAATATAAGTAAAAACATTGGCCTCAAGAAAACATTAAAATGTTCATGCCTGTTATCTGTAGGTCATGAGATTATCTTCTTAATGTTTTTTACCCCTTATATTCCTTCAATAATTTTTATGTTCTACTATAAAAGAAATTCATCAAAAGTTTATTTTTTTTTGTTTGTTTTGATTTTAAGTAGTGAAATATTTAATTGTTTGGTTTGTAGTTCAGTGCTTTGTTGACTAGCTAGCTGTGTTAAAATGGTATACCTGTACTGATGATTTGATAAAGGGCATTCAGATTTTAGGCATGATTCTCATCCAGCTGGATTTAAGTTTTATTAGATGAAGCCAATGAAACTTAAGTTTCAGGCTTCCAAGATCCTATACTTAATTTTGTGTTCTATTTCTTAGAGGAGCTTCACATATTTGTATAAAATTGGATCCACTCTGTTTTCACTTTGTGTGACTATGCTGGTCATTAAATTTCTCCATACCCAGGGGCTGGGGTTATGGCGCAGTGGTAGCGTGCTCGCCTAGCACGCAGGAGGCACTGGGTTCGATCCTCAGCACCACATAAAAATAAAATAAAGCTATTGTGTCCACCTACAACTAGAAAATAAATATTAAAAAAAAAATTTCTCCATACCCGTGTTGTATCGTAGGACAAAACCTATTCTACCTTGTCTCTTCCCATGCTTTCACCTTTCTGCTTCAGGCTAGCAGTGGAGGTAAAACTCGGAGAAAGGAGACCTGACAGGATTTCGATATAGGTGTCTCATTCTTTGAGAAAGCAAGGAAATCCCATTTCCAAAAGGTTCCTTCTTTTTCTATGTCTTGCTTTCTCCTCTTACAGGAGGTCCAAATGTTCCTTCAGCCTTCTGGCTGTCCCACATCTGTCACCACTATAACTCAAAAGTCCTGCTTTAGCCTCATAATTCTCATATTCTAGAATTATGTCCCACAGACTCATCTACTTTAAAAAATCTGTCCTTTTAATGTTTGTCGTTGAGAAAATGATCTGGGTAAGCAAGATTATTATACTACAAGGAGTGTCTTTTTGCTTCAGCTTTACAGAGTTAAAAACTTGTAAAGATTGACTTTTCTCCTTTTTCTTTATCTTATTTAGATAATGGCATATCCTGCCATATTATGTGGATAACAGTTGTCTGTTTACTTCTTAGAGTGTGTTTCACAAAGCCCAGCGAGTTTTTGGAGTCCCTGGTTGACAATTGTTTCCTTCCAGATGTTAAAACTGAAGTGGGACAAGATGGTCACTGGGTTGCTAGGGGTATACAATTAAATAGCATCCACCTTCAAGATCAGAAGATTAGAATAGTGACAGATGCTTACCCTTCATAAAGGAGGATAATGGGAACACAGTCCTTTCCTTATTCCACATCTCACAGATTAAATCTTACAAAGGAAATATTTATTATGTAAAAATAATTTTAATTATTTACATGAATAGTTTGCTGTTTATGCCTGATTACACATTAACAATAGTATCTTTTGAGGGCTGGAGATGTAGCTCAGTGGTATAACTCTTGCCTCCCATGCATGAGATCCTGGCTTCCATCCCTGTCACTGCACACAAATTAAAATAAAAACCACAGGGCTGGGATTGTGGCTCAATGGTAGAGCGTTTGCCTCACATGCATGAGGCACTGGGTTCAATCCTCAGCACCACATAAAAATAAATACATAAATAAAATAAAGATATTTAAAAAATAAAATAAAATAAAAACCACAAACCCCCCATAATAGCAACTTTTTAATATGCTAAACCATTTAAATCACAGATAGTTGAGGGTGAGAAAAAATAGTCCAGAAATATTAGGGATGAATTGGCTGGTCAAAGGGACAGGACATCAAGGCAGTTTCCTTCTAGCAGAATTGTATCATCTTATGTTTATAATGAAATAGAAGTAAAAATGTAAAATGTATTTTTCAAGCTATGTTTAATTTTAGCACATATATATATATTTTTTCTGGTACTAGGGATTGAACCTAGGAGTGTTCTGCCTCTAAACTACATCCCCACATTTTATTTTGTTATATTTTATATGTGAAAATAATATTTACATAATCATAAATATAAGCATATTTTTATATGTCCTGTTGAAAATTATTGCTGCAAGGTGTGGTAGTCCATGCTTATAATCTCAGCAACTTGAAACTGAGGTAGAAAGATCCTAAGTTCAAAGCCAGCCTGGGCAACTTAGCAACTCTATCTTGAAATTTTTTAAAAAAATATTTTTAAAGGGCTGGGGATCTAGCTCAGTAGTAAAGTACTCCTGGGTTCAATTCCCAGTACCACATACATGCACACAATTATTGCTTATTTACTATGATTATCAGTGCATGACTTTTAAAAATCAGAATTACATATACTTGTATGATTGTGCTACCATGGAGATTAATGGATAAAAAGCAATTTAGCAATTTAAACAGCACCATTTTTTTTAAAAAAACAGAAGGGGATGAACTGGTAGTTCCTGAAACATCAGATAATAGTCGGAAACAAATGGTTAGAAATATCAACAACAAACGGCGTTACTCCTTCAGAGTCCCAGAAGAAGAAAGGATGCAACAAAGGAGGTAGATATATAACTTGTACTTACTGTCCATCTATGCTTCTAGCATCTGAGGGACTATCTGCTGATAATACTGTATTTGGTTTGGAAAGAAAATTTGATATCTGAAAATCTGTCATACATATATGATATCAAAAACTGCGGGTCTGGGGTGGTGAGTGCTTGCCTAGCATGTTCAGGGCCTTGGATTTGATCCCCAGCACCACAAAAGGAATTAAAGGGGGAAAAAAACTCTAAGTGCAATCAGGACTGTAACCTCTCAGTGTCATTTTAGTTAATAATCTCAAAATTATTAGAATACACAGAATCAAGTACCATATTTTGATCTTCTTAGGTAGGTTTATGAAAGAGTAATAATTTGGGAGATGTATACCTTTCTACAATACAAGCATAAATCATATCTGTGCATGTAGTAAACCTGTATATGTTTAAGAAATCCAAATTGTTTTCTTCATGAGCAAACAAATAGGCTTCTAGCTTTTTCAGCTGCGTTTAAAAATATTTCTAAAATGTTATCAATTATTTTAAAAGACACCCATAAAATGTTTAGAATTATCCGTAAAAAATCCAGCAGAAGTTCTTTGATATCTAAATATGAATAGACCTTTTTGGATTGGATCTGTAGCTCAGTGGTAGAGCACTTGCCTAGCATGAGCTAAGCCCTGGGTTCAATCCCCAGTACTAAAAGTATAAAATAAATAAAAGGATCCTCCCTCTTTTCCTACTCCAAGTCACAAGATCTTTTATTTAAAATTTAAAACAAAACATTTTAAGAAATTGAATTATTAATTGAATCTATTCTATTATTCTAATTATATCTTTATTAATATGGTTTACCATTTTATTTTTATAAAGACATGAAAATAAAGTATGCACAATTTTTTCTTACCTAGATTTACTATGTAAAAAATGTCTACATTGGGTGTTTTTTCCTTACAGGGAGATGCTGCGGGATCCAGAGATGAGAAATAAATTAATTTCTAACCCAACTAATTTTAACCACATAGCCCACATGGGTCCTGGAGATGGAATACAGATTCTAAAAGACCTGCCTATGGTAAGAGGAATGAAGAGTGAATGTTAATATGAATGGAGTGATAAGTAAGTAGGAGAAATATGGGAGTATATATATATATGTGTGTGTATATATATAGACAACTTAGACAACTCTTAAATATATAGACAGCTTTCACAGGACATACTAGTATAATGAGGAAATGCTTCTCTTATAATATCACAATATGTTAAGATGCATGATGATGTATATACCTGATGAGACAAACATAAATTTAGATATCTGTCAAAAAAACAAATCAAGTTCTTATTCAGTTCTATGCCCTAGAAATTCCTCTCATACCTAAGTCTACTGTTGTTGGTGAAAACAAACTGCCATGTTTGGAGAGGTTCTATATTTCAGAACTTGGTTACCAAATCACTAAAATTTCACAAAGTTCCATATAGGTATTTGGCCCTTTTTTCCCTAAAGATCCATATTAGCTTGGTCATTAATGGTCTCACCTCTCAGTTAACTGTGAAATTAAATCTTTTCATCCAATTACAAACCGGTCAATTGTACATAAAAAGTACAACATAGTAAAATGGTTATGTTTTAACAATATAAAGATGAGATTCTCAGATCTGTTGTGTTGAGATTAAGGATATTAATAGAATTAGCTGATTATCCAGGCTTTGTTCTTAACATTTCAGTACCACATACTCTCAACAATCTATAAAACTTTAATCATTGCCCTTTTGATCAGTGGAGATAGCAGCAGAACTTTGCACAGATTTTTAAATGTAGTTTTATTTTATGGCAATTTGAGAGATGATTTATGAATCTCCACCCAAACCTCCCACTAAAGAAATCTGTCTTGGGGCTGGGGTTATGGCTCAGTGGTAACGTGCTCGCCTAGCACACGTGATGCACTGGGTTTGATCCTCAGCACTACATAAAAATAAAATAAAGATATTCTGTCCACCTACAACTAAAAAATAAATATTTTTAAAAAAATCTGTCTTAACCATGTTACCAACAGTGCTATGAAAGAAGAACTGACAAAATAAGTAATATAGTTTGATGTGCACTCAAATTTCTTAACATAAAAATTAACAATAAAAGAAATTTTGCACTGGGCACGGTTTTGCACACCTGCAATCCCAGCACTTTGGGAGGCTAAGACAGGAGAATCGGGAGTTCAAAGCCAGCCTCAGCAACAGCGAGGTGCTAAGCAACTCAGTGAGACCCTGTGTCTACATAAAACACAAAATAGGGCTGGGGATGTGGCTCAGTGGTCAAGTGCCCCTGAGTTCAGTCCCCCATACCAGAAAAAAAAAGAAGCCCCCACCCACACCCTCTACAGGTAGAGGAAGATTGTAGTACTGGGGACTCAAAAATCAATCAATCAATCAATTAATTAATTAATAAAGGAAAATTTGCATTTATTCCATGTGGGGTGGGGAGAGCCTGCATTCACTTGTGTCTGAGTACTTTGTAGTAAATATGCCCAACTAATCAGCTGGCCCTGCTTTTTGTCCTGTGATTTTTTTCATCATTAAGACATTATTAAGTATGCAGCTGGGTACGGTGGTGCATTCCCGTGATCCCAGCGGTTGGGGAGGCTGAGGAAGGAGGATTGCAAGTTCAAAGCCAGCCTCAGCAATTTAGCGAGTCCCTAAGCAAGTTAGCGAGACTGTGTCTCAAAATAAATAATAAAAACAGACCAGGGATGTGGTTCAGTAGTTGAATCTCTGAGTTCAATCCCTGGTACTACAAAAAACAAAAACAAAAATAAAAAAAGTATGCTAGAGCTAGATTACATAAAACCTTTGGATAGAAGAACTAAGTAAAAAAAAGGTTGAGCATGTTAAATATTAAAACTGTTCTCCTTATTTATCATATTTAAAAGTTATGCTCTTTTATTCAACATTCACCTGGAGTGAGATTTCAGACTTGTCTCCATTCTTTTCCCATTTTGAACATTTGCTTAAAGTCTTTAGACTGGTTTTCTGTTAATTTCAGAAGTAAAAGCCTCTTGCCCCCACCCCTTACAGAAGTTAGAATATGAGGCACAAAATAACATAAGAGAGCAAAATATCCTAAGAGATTTTTTTTCACTACAATAAACAGTTGAAAAGTCAGTGTATTTATAGCTTACATTTAGAAGATCAAATGCTATGTATTTTAATTAAATAATTAATTTAGAATTTTTGAAATTTAGTTTGTCGATAGTTTTTTCAATATATGATACATAATTAGTGTTATAGAGGGATAGAGGCATGTAAATTTCAGGAATGTGCACGTATTGCAGAGCAACACACAAGCAAATACAAAATTATTTCACTAAAATTTTGATAGGCTATTATTCTTTTAAAATTAAAATCTCTTTACTTTTGTTCCATTTTGGTGTACAAAAAAAGAATATTTGTCATGTCATATATGCCAAAAATATAGCAAGAAGAATTATAGAAAATTTTTGTAGACTGACTAGGCTTGTGACTCAGTGGTAGAGTGCTTGCCTAGCATGTCTGAGGCACTGGGTTTGATCCTCAACACCACATAAAAATAAATAAATAAAATAAAGGTATTGTGTCCATCTACAACTAAAAAAAAGTATTTTAAAAAAAAGAAAATTTTTGTAGAAATTCTGTTATACCCTATTTTCCTAAAGACAGTGCCGGTATTCAATAAAATGTTACTTTGCCATCAAATGATAAAGTGTATGTGCTAATGTTCTAAAGTTCTTTCAGATTCTCATAAACAATATGCACCCTGAAGCTAAAATATCAGATTGCAAGTATCATAAGAAATTTTATATCAAAGTATTTTAGTACTCCTTTACTTTTTCTCCCCTCACCCTTCCACCACTTAAAGTAAAATCTATATTTTATTTTTTGTTTAAATTTTTTTTTTAATTAAGCAAAACAAGTCAAGTAACATTTTCCAAAGATTCATCCCCCCATTCACTCCATAGCACATGATCTTTGGTGCTGACTACTGATTCTAATTAGACCTCTTGATTTCCAGGGTTATGTGATTGCTTCATTTTGTTAATCCATGACTGCCTTGTTGGTTCTTTTAGGCATTAACACAAGTGACTTTTTGCCCTCCCTGTTAAATCCAGTTTTTAACGTTCCTTCTACTCCTTTAATATTTTCTTTGCATGTGAGAGCTTTTTTCCAGGACAAAAAGTTGGTATAGGGCTGGGATTGTAGCTTAGCGGTACAGCGCTTGCCTCGCATGCGTGAGGCCCTGGGTTCGATCCTCAGCACCACATACAAAGCAATAAAATAAAGACATTGTGTCCATCTACAACTAAAAAAATATTAAAAAAAAAAAAAAAGTTGGTATAAATTTTTTTTTTTTTTTTTTTTGGTACTGGAGCTTGAACTCAGGGGCACCCAACCACTGAGCCACATCCCCAGCCCTATGTTGTGTTTTTTAATGTAGAGACAGGGTCTCACTGAGTTGCTTAGCCTCTCACTGTTGCTGAGGCTGGCTTTGAACTGGTGATTCTCCTGTCTCCGCCTCCCTGAGTGCTGGGATTACAGGCTTGCGCCACCGCACCCAGCTTGGTATAAATTTTTGAAACCTGTTTCTTCATCTGTATATGTAGTATGCATCAAAGATTTTATGTGTTTGAATTCTTATTCTTCACAGTTATATCTTACTTTCATGTGAATTTTCTCATTCATTACCAAAAGACAGCTGCGGCTTTTGATTGATATCCACTCAATCACCTAACAAATATTTCTTAAGCACATACTGTGTTTCTGGGACCATGCTTATTTGGGGGTAGACATTAGTAAACTATAATAATTTGCATGTCTGGACATAATAATAGTATGAATGCCTGTATCTTTGTATATATCTGTCTGTTGAAAAACTTGTGCTCTTTTCATGTATTCTCAGATTTTAATATGTTCTTTTCACTGAAATGGAACTATGAAAAAATTTTCCAGAAAATAGAGATGAATTAAATTCAACTATTAACATATAACAGCTTTCAAGTACTAAAGCCATATTGCCATCAGTGCAAAGAGCATGTGTCCCAGACATTTTTGTGTTTCAACTTAATCACATCAGTATTGCTTTCCTATGAAATATTTATGAGCTTAGAAAGTTTATTAAATGTTTTTATAAGCTTAATTCTGTTTCTTTCATAACAAATGATCCTGAAATAGAATTTGTTTATTTTTTAAATACGGAAGCAACAGTAAGGCTATGGTCATTTTATTTTCTTATTTCCTGTATCAGATGCAAATGTTTCATTTGGAATTTAGCCAAGACCATTCCTAAAATTGTTAATAGAGATAAAATATCTAGTTTAATGACTTCTTTGGATTTTAAGAAGTGATTTTGCTTATTTGACAAGGAATGTAGCTCAGTGGTAGGGCATTTGCCAAGTATGCACAAAGCCCTGGATTCCATCCCTAGCACCGGTATTCCCCAAAAAGTAATTTTGCTTCTTAAAGTCAAAGTTACATGTGTATCGATCAGTAGTTTTTGGTTTTGTATTGAAAACAACCTGAAAAAGTGTTGATTTTTCCTTGTCTCAAAAGTAAAAACAGCATTTTATATATAATCCTTTCTTTTTTTTTTTTTTTTTTTTGGTAACGGGAATTAAACTCAGAGGTACTTGACCACTGAGCCACATCCCCAACCTTGGGATTACAGGCATGTGCCACGGTGCCCAACTAGAATCCTTTCTTTTAAACCTAGGTAATTCCTGATATCTTTTTAAAAAGCAAGTCATCTCAACTCATGAAAATGAAAATGCATTCTCTCCAGCATGTCTCTCTCTGCCTCTAATAAAGTGATTGTGTTTTGTCTTTTTAGTGTTACATTACTTCATTTTTTAAAAATATGCCTGAATACTGAAGGAAAGATTTTATCCTTATTAAAGACAAACTTCTTTTTGGGGGTGTCTAAATGGAGATAAGCTTGGTTACTTAAAGGTAAATCAATAATTAGTATATCCCGTAGTTACACACTATTTTTACTACAGAGAAATAATATCAATAAAAGCAAACACATGTCAAAATTCTATAAATACAGTACTAGGAAATGGTTTTAAATCCCCTACCCCCATACTGGGGATTGAACTCAGGGGCATTTAACCACTGAGCCTTTTTCCCAATTCTTTTTATTTTTTTATTTTGAGACAGGATCTCACTAAGTTGCTTAGGGCCTCGCTAAATTACTAAGGCTGGCTTTGAGCTCACTGTCCTTGTGCCTCAACCTCCTGAATTGCTGGGATGATAGGCATGCAACCACTGCACCCAGCAAATGGTTTTAGATTCTAAAGAAACAAATTTGAACATGTCCAGTTAAAGGCTATTGTAGATTCTCTTGTCCTTTCCTTTAAGCATTTCTTGCCTTTTCTATCCTTAATGTTTTTGGTAAACATTTGTCATATTTTACTTGTATCACATAAAAAAAATACTGAACCAAACTCTGAAAGTCTTGCATTTCTAAAAGTTCAACTTTTACTCATTTAATAATAGTCATTTAAAATTTTTTAGGAGAATGATCTTTTGTAAATCAGCTATTTAAATAACTGCAAAAGGATTACAAAAATTTAACTTTCTAAGACCTAAAAGTATTTCATTAAGGGTTGAATTCTGATGAAAGATATTACTACATTTTTAATGTATGCATGTTATCTGAAATGTCACATACAGCTCCTGAAACCATTTTCATCACCTTATCACCTTTTTTCTTCTTTCTGTTGTTTTTGATAGCCAGGTTTCCCTTATCCATCCCCTCATCATCACTCCGGTCTGATCTCCTCTCCGATCAACTTTGAGCACATCTATCACATGACTGTTAATTCTGCTGAAAAATTTCTCTCTCCTGATTCCATAAACCCTGAATATTCCCCGTCTCTACGCTCTGTCCCTGGTACACCAAGCTTTATGACTCTGAGGGTATGAACAGCTGAGTCAGGTGTTAACTTGTACTAACCATGTGTGGATTTCCTATTGCGTGGCCTAATAAATAACATTGTCAAGGTGGTACCACTTTATGAAATGTTTTCTTTTGGCCTATTTGTCTTTTTCCAAACTTCTCTTACTTTTTTCTTTGTCCTCACTCTTCTTCTTCCTCCTGTTCTATTTTCTTTCTTCTGAAGAAAAAGATGAAGGAATAGGGAGGGTTCATTTTTATATTTGAAATGATATTGGTGCTTTATCTATATTTGTTAGGAGAATTTCCTATCATGAATATTTTCTATTACGGTACCACCATAAAAAGTAGCCCAAGTATACCTGTATTCTGTTCAGACAAACAGAAAAAGTCTCCTTAAATTCTTGAATGGGCTATAGCTCATTATCCTGTAACCAGTTCAATTTGGAGAAATTTTTATATTTGATGAATTAAAAGTCTGAACAGAGCCTGTCTACAGACCTCTATCTATAATAAAATCCTTTTTGAAAAGCTTCAGTCTCAAAGGAAAAGTATAATATTATTAATAAGTAACAGGAAAAAATCCAAAAATGAACTAAATTTTTATACAACTTTAAGTTGCTGATATGCATTTAATTCTAACCAGGATCCGAGATACGAAAAGTTAACCAAAAAGGCGGGGGAGGGGAAGTGTACTACTACTCAGTCCCTTCCATTCATCCCTATGTCTTTGCTACCAGTGACTTTGCAGTGAGATGGAGGGTGGCTATTAAACTTAATGTCTATATTTTTATCAAGTAATGTATGCTTAGGCTGACTTCAAGTGAAGTTAGTTTTACAGATAATAAAATATTTGGATTATATCATGCAAACTCATTTCCCATAATGTCCCCATAATGTCCCCTTTTAATGAAACTTTTAAAGCAGTTGGGTAAGATAGATTTCTGTTAGCATTGAATAAGTCATGAACAAACCTAGAAAAATGGTAGCATTGACTTTTTAATTTGTATCTGTAGTAATCTCTCAGTAAGAAAATTAGCTATGGGGGTGAAAAGTTTAATTTTTGTATTGTGAAATTATTCAAAGTTATATAATAATGTCATTGACATTAAATTATCATGTCATTTAAGTGGCATTTGATAAAATTATCCCTGATAAAATAGGCCTTGATTTGCTTGTTAATAGGTTTCAGGGAGTGGATTCCAGTGGAATGCTATATAAATTAATCAAGAACTTCTCATATTAAATTAGTCTGCTTTGAGAACACTGTACCATCAGCAGAATCTGATCTTAAGCATGTTTGTAACTAAAAGACAAAGACAGGTTTCTTATCATTTTCTAGTGAAGTTTATTTAATTTTAATTGACTGAATGATAACCTGGGCTTTTTTTTTTACAAAATATTTTTTGTAAATTATTCTTTTACTATTTAAACATTCCATGTTACTAAGTGGCTGATGGATTTTATAAACTTAATCTTCACCATTATTCTAGGTAAGGCTTATTTTATAGTAAAGGTCACCAGTGTGTCTTAAGATTCATAGAGAAGACAATAACAAAATGTACAGTTGGGGACTGATACTCTTATCTCTTTTGAGCTTTACTTTGCTGCCTTTTGTACATACATGTTGCTTGCATCTTACAGGGCGACTCTTTTCCTATATGTGCGAACGCTGAATTGCTAGCATTGACTGTTTCAGTTTTATATATTTTATATCTTGGATTTGAAAAAAGGTAAAGCATTTGCTTTAAACAAATAGCACACTAAGAATTACATGGACTTTGCAAATTCAGTATGTGAAACAAAATGGCCAGTGGTTGAATTTGGGGCCAACTAGCCAGCCATACAAGAACTATGTATATTTCTTCAAAATGTATGATTTAGAGTTTACCAAGTGGTATTAGTGCTTGTTTTTCAGGTGCTTATATACTACATACTCATTCAGAGCCATAGCCTCTCTTTGGGGTCCCACAATTACATGGTAACTGGAAATTGAGGTTCCAGTTTTAGACTTTTACTGTAACCAAAAATGTTTTTTTAGCCTCATCACTTCATTTATTACTTCTTTATTTAACTCAAAAGGCTTAAATATTTATGCTCATTTCATTACATTCTATGTTGAATTATTTCACCTATGCTATATTATAGCAAAGAAGCCAACCATCTTTTGCTAAGTGTTAACATATGAATCAGGTTTTTTAAAGAACTGCTAAAAACTATTATTCTGTCCACATGATACAAATAAAATGTACTTTGTATCTTTAAAGCTCACACACATGCCTGCACCCACATATACTTGCAACATTAAACCACTGTTAACTAGAGCACCATGTGTTCTACAGAAAGAATGGTAATTTGAAATTCATGAATTATATTACCAGCCAAATTAATCCTAGTACTTGTAGTAGAAAATTGGGATTGCAGATATAATCGATTTGCTTATTCAGTAAAACTTTTCAGTGCCTGATTTAAGTACTGAAGTTCAATGTGGTCATAATTGTAGTCAGTATAAGAAATGACCAGATGACTAGAAAAATGAGGCTATAAACAGCCATGAACTACATGCTTCCTAAACAACCAGGGAAAACTGGACCATCACCTCAGTCAAGGTAAAGTGCCCAAGGGGGTGAGTTTGAATTAGGAGATGCCTTCCAACAGTGTTTTCTTTGTTTTCTGTTTAAAGAACAGATGTGAGGACATTCATTGAAATATATAAAATGCAATTTAAACAGTTAGGCCTTTTAATGAAACTTTTAAAGCAGTTGGGTAAGATAGATTTCTGTTAGCATTGAATAAGTCATGAACAAACCTAACATACCACAGTGTAAAATTCTCTGATGTTTTCTTTTTTAAGCTACCAAAAGAAAGTAATATTTCCTGAGCCTTACATGCTTAAAGAAGATTTATTGGTTTTGAAATTATAAAATGAGACAGATAATTACAACATTTTAAAAATATACTAGTTAGTTTTGTGTTCTGCATTTGAAAAAACAATGTAGTGTGGTCAACTTTTTCAAAATTACATTAGAGTAAAAGGTGGACCAGAAACACCAAATTGTTAAATAGTGTCTAGTGAGTTCACAGGAGACTTTTTTGGTCAATTATGATTTCATTATTAGCCATACCTTTCCAACCCATGAATGTTACATTTATAATCAGGAAAAGGCAAATGCTTTTAATGAACCTAGTTAGTTAGTATTTTGAGAGCTACTAGTTAATAAATGTATTTTCCAATCACTTTTTGGTAATGTTAGTGACTGTGATTATTGTGTGATGTTCTGAGTGTAGAATTGATAAAGGAGCACCAGAATTAGAGTGAACCTGTAACAGCACATGAAGAGAACCATCTCCTCTCAGAGGAAAGTAGCACATCTGATTCCATTAGATTAATTAACTTCACCTAACAAATTGATCCTTTGGAAAAATTACAGAATTTGAATTTTTTACTACTTTTTAATGTGAATTTTTCATTGCATTTTAGTGTTGCAGTCTTGCCTAATGTGTGTAAAATCTGTGATTGCCCCCTTCCAGCAGAATCACTGTTTTGATGTAATGAAAGGGTAGCTTGAGAGTGATACTGCAGGTGGCCATATAAGGTTACTAGTAGAGCAGAGGGAGGAAAAGCACATAATGGAAGTGAGCCTTGCAAGGGTTTTCCTTTGACCAGTAAAATCACTGTAATCCTCAGAAAAGCCCCCAGGGTACAGGTATGAACCCCAATATGGTTGAGGAAACTGAGGCTCAGGGTTGAGTCACCCTGAAGTCTGCCATCGGTAGGTTGTATAGTGCAGATGTGAATACAGTCTGTTTCATCCCTGACCTGTGCTCAACTCCCAAGCTGCCTCTATATTAACCTCTTGTGATCAGCCAATGAAGAGAAAGGGAAATCTGACTGAAAGAAGGCTAATAAAGAGTAGATGAATTGTCTTTATATAAATATAAATTTATATACACACAAATTTATATATGTTTGCCAGTTATAAGAAATCTAGACTCTTGGGGCTGGGATTGTGGCTCAGTGATAGAGCGCTTGCCTTGCATGTGGGAAGTACTGGGTTCGATCCTCAGCACCACATATAAATAAATGAATAAATAAAGGTCAATCAACAACTAAAAAAAACAAAATTAAAAAAAAAATCTAGACTCTTTGCATCAGAAATGCTTGCAAGAGTTGGAGACTATGTCCACAAATGGAGAAAGCATTATGAATGGTAAAAGAGATGTATGGTATAATATGGTAGATACATAGTTTATCTACTCTAGGATTTGTGAAGAATATTGAAATACTTTCTCCTTCTCTGGCCTTTTGTCAGCCCCAGCATCCTTTCCTTCTAGTCTGAAAGGGTTGGGGCCAACAGGGAGTTATTCATGCTGACATTCCCTACCTGCAGAATCTCACCAGATTGTGGTGGTTACTTCTTCCTCCCTCCCTCCCTTCCTCCCTCCCTCCCTTCCTCCCTTCCTTCTTTCCTCCCTTCCAACTCAGAGAACAGAGGTGACTTGAGGTGTGAACATGTGAATGGCACATTCAGTATCAGGTTAATAGACATTTGAGGACTGGAGTTGTGGCTCAGTGGTAGAGCGCTTGCCTAGCACATGTGAGGCACTGGGTTCGATTCTTGGCACCACATAAATAAATAAAATGAAAGTTTAAAAAAATAGAGCATTTTCTTGACAAGACTGTAATTTTAATTGACTTTCCTCCAAATGAATTCATTTGTTTAGTGTTCCTAAGCAAATAAAAATCTCAGCCGGGCGTGGTGGTGCAAGCCTGTAATCCCAGCACTTAGGGAGGCTGAGACAGGAGAATCACGAGTTCAAAGCCAGCCTCAGCAATGGCGAGGCGCTAAGCAACTCAGTGAGACCCTGTCTCTACATAAAACACAAAATAGGGCTGGGGATGTGGCTCAGTGGTCAGGTGCCCCTGAGTTCAATCCCCAGTACCAAAAAAAAAAAAAATCTCATACATAACCAAAGTTTGTTTTAGTTATCTGTAAATGTCCATGTAATTCTATACTTTGCTGTCATATTTAACCATATAACATTTACTTACCATTTTCTCAATCAAAAATTATTTATTAATAAATATTTCAATATGGATAAGTACTTTTCCCTGATTGGGGTGAAATTTATTTCACATTAGAGTTTAATTACTTTTGTGGGTGGCAGGGATTATGGAATCTGCTGTTTCTTACTCTATATCATTCTGGTCAAGATCTTTTTATTTCTTGATAATTATATTGAAAAGTATATATCTCTGCAGAAAATGTTTCTTTCTGGCTGAAAGATGTACCTTTGTTTTATTTTTTAGAACCCTCGTCCTCAGGAAAGCCGGACAGTATTCAGTGGCTCAGTCAGTATTCCATCCATGACCAAATCCCGCCCTGAGCCAGGTCGTTCCATGAGTGCTAGCAGTGGCCTGTCAGCAAGTAAGTGGCCCAGGCTATGGGCAGATGCTCTGTGGTCGCCTGTCCTGCAGGACAAGTGACATGCTCTCACTTCCTCATGCTCAGTGTGTTCTACAGTGGTAACAGTGTCTCAGATCCTGAGGCATTACTTAATGCTTAGTAGGCACAAATGCAATTGTTAAAAAAGTAGTCCTGAAGACTTTCTAGAATGTTCGGGCCATCTGGGAGACAGACAAATAGGACTACAAATTGTGGTGGTAACCCTCCGTAGAAAATAAAAGAGCACGATAATAGAGAATAACAAGGTGTAGCTATGAGGGAGGAATTCATACTTAGAATAATTAGGAAAAATCACATCACTTGCTAAAGGTAGGGTCATGTTTAAGTTACATTAATTAACTGAGAGAAGGCCAATGTGGCTACATGGTAGTATGGGGAGTGACAGAAAATGAGGAGAGAGATGGACAAACTCCAGATGGGCAGACTTGGAGACCATGGTAAGAAATGTATTATCTTCACCAAGATGAGATGAGAAGCTTTGGAGAATTATAAGTATGGAAGATACTTCATGTAATTTACATTTCTAACAATGACTATCAAAAGGAGAGAGGATTTAAAGCAGGCAAGAGCAAAAACAAGCAACCAGATAGCAGGTTCTTAGAGTGATCCAGATGGAATCTGAGGAGGTTTAGAGTACTATAGAACAAAGGAGAAAAGAATGGAGAGAAGGACACTTCAGTAGTGAGAAAGTAAGGGAGAAATAATAGTAAAGATAGTCCCTAGATTCTTGCTGGTAGCTATAGAGTAATACTGTTGACTCCCACTAACCAAGGTTTGCGGGGGGCTGGGTCAGGATGTACAAAGGTCACTGCATAGGGAAAAGATGAGTAGTTTTATTAACTGGATGAAGTCTTGAGACAGATTAAAGAATTACCTTTTTATCATGAAAGCAAGAAAACATTCATCATCTAGTATACATCTTTAAACACCAACTCTTGCTAAGCCGGTAGGGTAAAAATCATGTACAATCTAGAGCTTTCTTTCAAGTGAGTCACAGTCTTTCTTATTAGTCTCTGTGTATGGAGGTGGTACTGGGGATTGAACCCTGAGATGCTGTACTACTGAGCTACATCCCCAGCCCTTTGTTTGTTTTTTATTTTGAGACAAGATCTCACTAAGTTGCAGAGACCAGCCTTGAACTTGCAATCTTTTTACCTCGGTCTCCTGAGTTGCTGAGATAGATTATGGGCATGAGCCATCACGTTCAGCTAGTCTGTCTTTTTTCCACTCTACTCTGACCTGCAGCATCTCTCTTCTATACCTTTGTACAGAATCCTGAGCTAAGGGAACATAAAGAGAAAAAAATCTGTCTCCATGGTGGACTTAAGTTCAGCTACTACCCAGAAACAATTTTTCCCTTCCTAGGAAGGGAAATTGTGTGTCTAAGAAAAAAATGTCATCTGAACAGAAGTATAAAGGATGCTAACTACTGCTCACCTTAGAATGGGAGGAATGTACAGATCTTACTAGGTTCATTGTGCTCTTTAGTAGTTTCTAGACCAGTAGGGTTATGGGTTGTGAAATGATCACTGTAGCTTCTGGTTTGGGGAAGACCGATCTTGGCCCTAAGGTTGCTAGCCTTTAACTTTCTCAGATGTGCACTCACCCAGCAGCATTGCATTGGCTTAGAGGCACCATGAGCAGTCTGCCTTATATTAGATTCCTGGCAAGATCTGGGATACTACCACAAAACACTAAGATTTATACAGCAAAATTTATAATTATTTATACTATAACTATGTAATAGATGTAGTCTTTATACATAAAGTCTACAATCAGCCACCAGTCAGTTCAAGTGAGGTTTCACCATCACATGGGTTTATGTCAAACTTACAAAAAAAACTTGTGGTGTTTCACTGCTTTTGGATTTGTGGAATTGCCCATAAAGATAGGATCTATAACACAAAGATCTCCTTAGAGGGCCTTAATGAGGGTCCCATATCACTGTGGACAATATGCAAACTGCAGACTGGAATTAGCTTTACATCTGTCATTTCCTAATGCTTTAATCAAGCTTAGCCTTTTTGTGATCCCTGTCATAAATTATTTTTGGACATGGGAAGAAACACCATCTCAGTAATCCCAAAGGGGCATCTGCTATTTAGAGCACCTCCTACTGGCTTCAGGAATAGCTCAGTTTGTATTAAAAGTTTCCAGGACAGCCAGCCCAGAGAGAGACAAGAAGATACAGGGGAATTCTGTTATCAGTCTTCACGAGAAGCACAGGGTCTTCCACAGACAGGCCTAGCAAGGCTTCCTGAGGTAGCCAGATTTCAACAGTGGTTTCTATTGTGACTTATCCCAGCCTTCCCAAGGATTAAGACATTACCTGTCTGTGACAGGCTTACTGGGGAGCCTCTTGGAGCTTCCCAGAGGTCATGCAGAATTTGGACGTCGCTCACTCTCAGGAAATTCAGAGCCCAGCCCCTAACCCACCCCCAGAATTGCCATCAAACTCTAGCAGAGGTCAGGTCTCAGTATGTGGGCTCAGCAAAGACCGTGATTTCCAGGCCCAAGCTCCTTTTGCTATTAAAACAATCTGCCCTTTTTTTTTTTTTTTTTTTTTAAGATTAACAGTAGGTAAATGTAACCTTCCTTTGAAAAATTCACAAAGATTAAAAGTAAAATAAATACATATAAATGACAGAGGTGAGATGAAGTTCTCTATTATATAAGTGGTCATAAGGAAGGAAAAGACAAAGAGAAGGCACCTGGCATGGCACAGGCCCAGTGCACACCTCCTGGTGTGCATGGCATTCTCCATGAAGTGAACATCCACTTGTTCCCGTGGACACCCCTTTATAAGATAGGATTTATTTTCTTTCTTACTTACAGATGAGGAAAACTGAGACTCAGAAAAGGTAAAACAGCTCACTTGAGATCATACAATTAGTGAGGAGAACCACAGAAGTCTCTAGCAATGTGGATTTTCTATTTAGAATGACAAAAACAAGATTTTAAGTATATTATAATTTTTGTTAAATTGAGCACTCAGCTACGTATGGAATTGGAAGAAAAAATTTTTAAAATGCCTTCATTTAGGTTATACTCTAAGGAAACAAAAGATCAAACAAAAAACATGAAAAACTGAAGAGTACATTTCCAAAGAAGCAAAACACCAAATGAAAACCTGTGCCTATCTAGTGACAGAGTATCTAGGAACTGAGTGATAAGGAAAGCATGTGAGGGAGTAAGAGTGAGTCAATGGTTCCCAGTCTGAGATGTGGTCTTAGATCATCAAGAAAGCTTTTAAAAGTTAAATCATAAGTTCTGCTCAATTTAATTGGTCTGGGACAGGACCCAGATATCCATATTTTTAAAGTGCCATATTATAACCTACAGTTTACAATCAGTGTTGGTGGCCCCTGCAAGAAGTCAGTTACATCAAGAAACACAAGCCTGTCTCTGACATACCCACCAAAGGGCTTACGAGGAAAGCAGGAGAGGAGGAGGCTTGAGGGGAGTTGGCAAGGACAGTGCATCAGGCAAGCTCCTGTTCCATGTCTTTATTGGTGGTCATTAAATAACTGCTTTAAGTAGTCACATATTGACAGTTTCAATGAATTTTTAATCTAAAAAGAGAGATGTTAAATCAGCAAAAAGCTGAAACAGGCTGGGGTTGTGGCTCAGTGGTAGAGCGCTTGCCTTCCATGTGTGAGGCACTGGGTTCAATCCTCAGCACCACATAAAAATAAATAAATAAAATAAAGATATCGTGTCCATCTACAACTAAAAAAGCATTTTTTAAAAACAACTGAAACAGTCATAGTCTATATCTTACAGTCGCACTAAAACTTCAACATAGTCTTTTTTGACCAGTGACTCTATGTTGAAGTTCAGCAAGATAAAACATTTTTTAGCCCTAACCCATAAATCAAATGCATTTCTATACATCAATGATGAATCCTCAGAAAGAGACACTAGGAAAACTACCCCATTTACAGTAGCCTCAAAAAAATAAAATAGAATACTTGGTAAGCAATTGAACCAAAAGAAGTGAAAGAACTCTACAATGAAAATGACAGGACACTAAAGAAAGAAATTGAAGAAGACCTTAGAAGATGGAAGGATCTTCCATGCTCTTGGATAGGCAGAATCAATATTGTCAAAATGGCCATACTACCCAATGTGCTATACAGATTCAATGCAATTCCAATTAAAATCCCAACATCATTCCTTATAGAAATAGAAAAAGTAATCATGAAATTCTTTTGGAAAAACAAGAGACCCAGAATAGCCAAAGCAATCCTTAGCAAGAAGAGTGAAGCAAGAGGCATCACAATACCAGACCTTAAACTATACTACAAAGCTATAGTAACAAAAATGGCATGGTACTGGCACCAAAATAGACATGTAGACCAATGGTACAGAATAGAAGACACAGGGCTGGAGTTGTGGCTCAGTGGTAGAGCGCTTGCCTCTCATGCATGAGTCACTGGGTTCGCTCCTCAGCACCACATACAAATAAATAAAATAAAGATATTGTGTCCATCTACAACCAAAAAAACATTTAAAAAAAATAGAAGACACAGAGACAAATGCAGATAGTTACCTTGTACTAGACAAAAGCACCAAAAACATACACTGGAGAAAAGATAGCCTTTTCAACAAATGGTGCTGGGAAAACTAGAAATCCATATGCAGCAAAATGAAACTAAACCCCTCTCTCTCACCATGCACAAAACTCAACTCAAAATAGACCAAGGACCTAGGAATTAGACCAGAGACACTGCGCCTAATAGAGGAAAAGGTAGGCCCAAACCTTTATCACATCAGATTAGGCCCCAACTAATCCTAAAGCACAAGAAATAAAATTAAGAATCAATAAATGGGATGGATTCAAACTAAAAAGCTGCTTCTTGGCAAAAGAAACAATGAGGTGAAGAGAGAGCCTACATTTTAGGAGCAAATTTTTGCCATATGCAGATTACATAGAGCACTAATCTCCAGGATATATGAAGAACTCAAAAATCTTAACACCAAAAAACCAAAAAAACAAACAGCTAAGGAGCTGAACAGACACTTCTCAGGAAGAAGATATACAGTTAATCAACAAATATATGAAAAAATGTTCAACACCTCTAGCAATTAGAGAAATGCAAATCAAAACTAAGATTTCGGGGCTGGGATCGTAGCTTAGCGGTAGAGCGCTTGCCTCGCATGCGTAAGGCCCTGGGTTCGATCCTCAGCACCACATACAAAGCAATAAAATAAAGACATTGTGTCCATCTACAACTAAAAAATATTTTAAAAAAACAAAACAAAAACTAAGATTTCATCTCATGCCAGTCAGAATGACAGTTGTCAAGAATACAAACAACAGTAAGTATTGGCGAGGATGTGAGTGGAAAAGATACACTCATACATTGCTGGTGGCTGCAAATTGATGCAACCAATCTGGAAAGCGGTATGGAGATTCCTTAGAAAACTTGGAATGGAACCACCATTTGACCCAGCTATCCCACTCCTCGGTCTGTACCCAAAGGACTTAAAGACAGCATACTAACAGTGATGCAGTCACTTCAATGTTTATAGCAGCTCAATTCACAATAGCTAAACTGTGGAACCAATCTAGATGCCCTTCAATAGATGAATGGATAAAGAAACTGTAGTATATATACACAATGGAATATTATTACTCAGCAATAAAAGAGAATAAAATCATGGTATTTGCAGGTAAATGGATGGAGTTGGAGAATATCATGCTAAGCAAAGAAAGCCAATCCCAAAGAAACCAAAGGCCAAATGTTCTATCTGATAAGTGGATGCTGATCCGTAATGGGGGAGGGGGCATGAGAAGAATGGAGGAACTTTGGTCAAAAGGGAGGGAGGGCCGAGCAGGGGACATATGGGCAGGAAAGATGATGGAATGAGATGGACATCGTTCTAGGTACATGTATGACTGCACATGTGGTGCAAATTTACGTCATGTACAACCAGAGATATGAAAATTTGTGCTCCATTTGTGTACAGTGAATCAAAATGCATTCTGCTGTCACATATACCTAATTAGAATAAATTTGAAAAAGACTTTTTTGGTTGTTGATGGACACAATAAAATTAAAAGAGAATAAAACCATGGTATTTGCATGATTTATTTATTTTTATATGGTGCTAAGTATTGGACCCAGTGCCTCATGTGTGCTAGGTAAGCGCTCTTCTACTGAACTACAACTCCACCCCAGGATAAAACATTTTTAAACAAAAACTAAAGAATAACAGAATGCTAAGAGCTTTAGGTATAACAATAATCCCCAAATTTCTAAAAGTTGTTTTTTTGTCTTCCCCTTTCTTCCTGTGAATGTAGATTGTCTCCATTATATACCCCAACTCCAAGATCAAAATAGAGTATAATTTTGAACAGACTCAACCTCATTTTGATGTCTCAGACATCTTGCCCTGTAAAGTAAAAAGGGCTACTTTTGTGTTTCCTTTGGGTTTGTTTTTTTTTTTTTAATGAGAGTTCTTGCTGGGCACGTTGGCACACACCTGTAATCCCAGTGGCTTGGGAGGCTGAGGCAAGAGGATCACAATTTCAAAGCCAGCCTCATCAACTTAGCAAAACCCTAAGCAACTTAGTGAGACCCTGTCTCAAAATAAAACATACAAAAGCCTGCAGATGTGGCTCAGTGGTTAAGTGCCCCTGGGTTCAATCCCTGGTACCAAAAAAAAAAAAAAAAAAGAGTTCTGTACAAGTGCTGTCCTGTGTTGGATGACGGTCTTTGTCTAGGAATGGTTCTCCCTGGCTTTTTAGTTTAGCATGTCTGTTCTGAGCTTGCTGTGTGCCACATCCTAGAAAGTCCCAGGAAAGGCAGTGATGTCTGATCTGTTGGAAGAACAGAGGGTACTGCATTATAGCATGATTGCATGTATCCTGTGGAAGAGAACTGTGAAAGGTGTCAAGGGAACCCCAGAGTGGGGAAGGAACCCAAGTGGGTAGGGACCACAGTGCTTCCATGGGAATTGTTACTGGGCTCATGGCATAACCTGGAGAGTGCTGCCTGCTCACCAGAAGTCCCCACAACTAGAGTGTGACAGGAACAACCATGCTAGATTTCTGGCCTCCGGGGTTGAGCTCCAGGCCAAGGTACCACTGTTGGACTTACTGGCCATCAAGGGAGGATGACTCAGGGACATGGGAAGGATGTCTTGTATGCTTTAGTCTGTATACCTCACATACAGACTGATAGCCCTCTTCTACATATGTTAAGTTTTTCCTGAATGGTGTCCTATAGGGTCATCTGCACAGAATGGCAGTGCATTGAAGAGAGAATTCTCTGGAGGAAGCTACAGTTCAAAGCGGCAGCCCATGCCTTCCCCGTCAGAAGGTTCTTTGTCTTCTGGAGGCATGGACCAAGGAAGTGATGCCCCAGCAAGGGATTATGACGGAGAGGTGAGTGGAGCATGAGTGGCTGCTATGCCTAGAGATGGGAGTTGGGGCCATTGTATAGCAAAGAACAAGTGCATGTCCCCAGGAAATCTTACCACTTTGAGCCTGGCCTTACCTGCAGTAGGAGTCAGCATTCACTCCTAGCCAGAGCCAGTAGAGCAAACTGCAAACTGCAGTTTTCCTAGAGCTGTTCATTTCTAATGGCTTTTGAATGAAAATACCTACATTGCTATTTTTTTGTTGTTGTTCTTTTTAGATATACATGACAGTAGAATGTATGACTTATTCTAATTAGGATCCCATTCCTAAGGTTGCACGTGAGGAGGAGTTTCACTGGTGGTGGTCATATGTGAACATAGGAAAATTATGTCCTTTTCATTCCATTGTCTTTCCTATTCCTGTCACCCCTCCCTTGCCTTCATTCCCCTTTGTCTAATCCATTGAACTTCTCTTCTTTCCTTCCATCCCCCTCATTGTGTTAGCATCCACATATCAAAGAAGACATTTGATCTTTGGTTTTTTGGGATTGGCTTATTTCACTTAGCAATAGTCTCCAGATCCATTTGTTTACTTTTCTTTACTTTGGTCCTTACAGGACTCTGATTCTCCAAGGCATTCCACAGCTTCCAACAGTTCCAACCTGAGCAGCCCTCCAAGCCCAGTTTCACCCCGAAAGACCAAGAGCCTCTCTCTGGAGAGCACCGATCGCGGGAGCTGGGACCCGTGAGCCCAGGGCGGCCCTCACCCGGCACCCCCCCACTGCCTCTTCCCTTACTTCCATCTCCTCCCTCCACCGCAGCCTGGAAACGACCAGGAGCTGGCAGCAGTAGCAGGGTAGGGACTTGGCAGTTCTGAAGACACACCTGGCACATCACACCCCCTACCTAACAGCCCCAACAGGCAGGCTTCAGCAAGCAGCTGAGGTTGATGTCAGTTCATTCCGTGTACTCAGAGTTGCTTTCAGTAACATCTCACCCCTTCCCAAAAGGTAGCTTCAGTAGACTACACAAATATAAGCGATAAGAGTAAGATTAGACAGACCTTGTTTTCACAATAGCCCCTCACTGTAGCCTCAGATAGCACATGGGATTCTGCACGCTGGAGGGACAGTGTCCTTGGAAAGGCCACTGAGCAAGTGAGCAAGTGTCAGCCCGACTGTTGCCAGGAAATCCTCACAGATTAAAACAATACATATTTTACTACAATACAGAGTTTAAATAAATACATAAATGTAGAAGTTAAATACTGAATGTATATAGTCAAAAGAAGCATCTTGTATTCAATGAAAGATGGATGCATATATAAGAGAAAGAGATCATTTAATTTAAAGCAATGTGTTGTTTTTTTGTCTGTTTCCCAGCCAAGTCATGTACAGGGTAGAAAGGCCTCAAGCTGACATTTGCGGAGGGAGAGGGGGAGAAATCCCCATCCTCTTGATGTCCTATCCTCAAGACTAGTGGCAGGCTGTGGTCACTTGGGGAGCTTCTAGGGACATTTGGAGACTCCGGCTTTGTTGATTTAAAGTACAACCTGGGCACCAGTGTTTTAACATTTTAAAGCCACTTCAGTTTCAAAACACTCACCTCTACTCAAAACATTTCTTTTTCTAGCAATAGTGCAAACCACACTTCTTTCTTCTTTCTGTATTTTGCCATCTTCTGTGGGTAAATGTAGAAATATGATTCTGTCACCATCTGATTCCTTCTATCTGAAAGGGCACAAGGAATTTTATGGCTTTTGAAGGTTTATAAAAAGGTTCATAGAAGTGCTGTGTTTCCTGGGCAAATCTGGTTCCTTCTAAGGGTGTGTGAGGTGTCTGTCCCTGGGATGGAAATGACTTCCTAAGGAGGAGACTTGTTGAGGGTGCGTGACAGAGTCCTTAGGAAAAAAGGCTTACAGATAACATGAAGCCTCAGAAGTAAGGACTTGCTCAGCCCCAACCAAATACTCTTTTCCTTTGCACAGTGGAGAATGAATAAGGAGACCAGTATGCAAGCAGGAAGGTGGCCCTACAGACCTTTCCACTGAATTCCTGCCTCCTTGCTATGTTGTTATTTTGTTACAATTCCTTTTGAAAACCTGCTGTTGTACTAGCCATTAGGAAGTGAGATCAAGAACCAGGAGGATTTATTTCTACACAGTAATTTCACCACTTAAGCACATGTGTAGAGAAAGAGATAAAAATAAAAATAGCTAATGGAAGCAAAGAAAATCTGCCTCACTTTTACTTTTCATGCAGGTTTCTGGGAGAAATAGAAACAGAATTTTCTCCTCCCCTTAAAATTAGGCTAAAATGAAGAAAGTTCTACAATTGCCACTTTGGGATGCCTGGCCAAGCCCTGCCATCTCAGCACTGGTACCTAACACTTCTGGCCCTTTTCATCAGCAGGACCTGGGCCAGCCTGCCACAGCCTGCTGCCCAGTTTCCAAGTGCACATTACTTAATGGAGAAAGGGCTAATGAGATTAAGTGAAAGAAGGAATACTTTGTGGGAATTAGATTGAAGTGCTTCTGATAGGTAATTTAAAAACAACTGTGTTGATATTGAAACATTCTGAATTTGCTGCTGGCTTAGGCCTGATTATATTTTATTTAAGATGGACATAAATCACTGCATAGTTCTAATCTTCCAAATCTTTTTGCTTTTGGAAAAGAAGTATCATATAAAAATACTTCTGTTCATCTAATTATCAAAGGCTAGACCCCAAATGCGGTCATTGCCATTGTATATTACTCTGGTAGCTGCTTAAACTTGGCGCTTTGCATGAGAAGGGAATCAACTAGCCAGCCAGCTGTGACCAGCTCCCCTCCTCTCTTCCTCACCCTCACTAAACAGTTAGTTTGTAGCTTTGACAACTAATTGTGAATTTTTGTTGCCTATAGGTGCTTATTTTTCAAAGGATGCTTTTAGAATCAAATTTAAAACCTACCTGAACTTTAGGTTCCACTACCATCAATCCTACTATACTCAGCCTCCCAGCAGGGCAAATGAATGACTGCCCCTGAAGGCTCATCTCAGCTGCCAGACTGGTGGGCAGCTGGTTCATGGTAACCAGTGGCTTGCAGCACAGCACTTTGTAAATTTCCCACTGCAATCATAAGTTGTCTAAGCCACCATGAGAGAGGAGTCCCAAATATGCTTAGACTCAAAAGTCAGGACTTTGAGGGAGAAATTGCCAGGAGAGTAGTTCTTGGGGAGATTTTCCCAAGATAATAATCATCCTGGTATGCTTATTCTGCCCTCAAATATGAAGCTGGCTGCCTTCAGAAACTTCTGAGAAGAATGATCTGAAAAGACCAGAAGCAGGCTCCAGGAAATAGAAAACAAAGATCATTCAGAGGGTCCATTAACAAAGATCACAGGAAAGGTATTTTGTTGCTATCTGAAATCATCCTTTTTATTGTGCAGGACATTTTAAAAATATATATGGCAACAGAAATTAATTTCTCCATAGAAAACAATGCATTCAGAGACATTTCCGACATAGTGTCTACGTATTTGGTGCTATCCATGTCCAGCCAATATGCTACCTACCCTTAAATTCTGGCAAATCTTGTCCTGTGCTTTTTGAGTGTATAGAATTATACATATACATATATATTTCTTTTTGCCAAAAACAAAAGCCTTCCTCGTGAAATGATTGCTGAAGCAGATTTCACTTCTTTCATTATTAAAGTACAAATACACACGCACACATATATTACATCTACACTTAGCAACTTAGATTCTCTCCCAGGGAGCACAGCTTGAAGTCTGTGAGATACAACTTTTAAAAAGGGCCCACCTATTTTTCCAACCAATGCTTGTACCCAGGCTACAGGGGAGAATATGAAATTCCTTTTATGTTTACAGCTACAATCTCATTCCCCACTAGCCCTCAGCCTCTCTCCTTGCACATGGTTAGAATCACGTCGTTTTGTTACTTAGTGGCCACATCTATTTCTAAGAAAGAGCAGTTGGTTTGTTTGGAATCTCAGGTATCCTTAAGGAAAAGCCAGAGTGGGGGTGGACAGATGACCTGACACACCCAGGGCCATTCACCAGCCTTGGCAGTAACTGCATACTAGTCTCCCAATTCAGTGGGCCTGGCAGAGGCCACCACCCACTTTAGACAGAGGGACACTTGGAGCAGCCTGATGCTCCCACTGTAGGTCATGTTTTGCCATAGCCTAAGACCATTGGGCACAACAGGGACGTAATTGGACACTTCCTTCTGCACCTCTCCCAAGCCTAGCCCCTGAATTAGATAAGCTGCATGGCATTTCATTGAAAATCTCTTTCCTTGTTATGACCTTAATTGTTCCTCAAATCCAGAGTTCTCTGTTGAGTCCTGCTAGATAAGGAGGGCCCTGCTTCAGCGGAACACTGTCTTCCGCCAGCACCAGCAGCAAGCCATCTGCTTCTCTACCACCCCAAGGACGACCATTACACATGAGGCCACCATTGCAGTTGCAGAGCGGACTGACCACCACAAATCAACCTTGATGTCTCATGAAAGCAAAATGACCTGCCTTTTTATTTGATAGGATAATATCATTTATTTTATAAATTTTTAGGGATTTTTTTTCTCATTGTAATATTATTGTACAGTTTTGCATGGCCTAGGTGTAATCATTTTTATTTAGGATATAATGCTGACTGATATGTGTGTATGGAAGGGGAAAAGATATTGGTTTCACCTCTTACCACTTTGTTTTTATTCCCCCAATGTCTTAGGGAACTTTATAAGAGATTATCTGCTACCAAACAATGATGTGGATTCTTTTGCACAGAAATATTTAAGGTGGGATAGTCAAAAATGTTAACAAAAGACTTCTCACCAATATTTTATGTTGGTATCACTTAATATTAACCAGACTTTGATGTACTGCAATAAAACAGGGAACTGTTACAATTGAGTCATTTTGTCTTTTTTTTTTAACCCATTTTAAAGTCTGAGAAATGGAAAAAAGCTGCCCATTTCTTGATGTCTCACTTGGCCCTGCTTTCTGCTGGTTGCTCATCCAGGCTTCTTCCTTACACTCTTAAGGACATGGGGTTGGTTTGTCCCCATGGATTAATTTGGGACTAAGTTGTCCTTGTATGTCTGGTAAGAACAATGTTCATTTCCCTTGAAACTTCCACCTCCCCTCTTCTAGTCAAAACTTGCTGAATATTATTGCTTCCATATGCATCTGTGAAGCCATGCTCCCTGCAGGCAGCTTGAGGGGTGGCCTGGATGGTATAACATGTGAGCAGCTCCATTTCATGTCTGCTTGCTTCAGAGAATCAGTGACCAGAGGACAAGAGTGGGTGCTCTTGCTTTGGGTAAGTTAGAACAGTGCATCTAAGGACATAACAGGTAAGGCTGGGGTTGGCCTAAAAGAAAGCTGAAGTTGGCTGCAGTTAAACCATTATTCTGAAAACCCTGTTACCATTTCCCATGTAATAGACATGTTTGTTATTGATAAGTTGGCTTGTTACAATGTATGCTGTGCTTTAGGGACAGCAGAACAGGGGTTAGCAAACTTTCTGTAAAGGGACAGTCAATACTTTGGGCTTTGTGGGCTATGTATAGTCTGTTGCAGTTACTCAGCTCTGCTAGTGTAGTACAGAAATTACACTGTGTAAATAAACAAAAGTGTCTGTGTTCTAATAAAACTTCAGTAATGCAGTGGGCCATCCTTGGCCAATGAATTGTAGTTTGTCAGGCCTTGGTTTAGAGTGGACCTAATAGCATGGGCTGTAAGACCAGCCTGTCTTGTTTCAAATCGTGGTTCCACCACTTGGTGGCTGATGTTAAGCAAGTCACTAAACCTGAATCTTAGTTTTCTCCTCTAAAATGCCAAGTGTCAGGAGTTAGTACATGGACGTAACTAGAATGTCTGACTATGGCTCAGTATTCTGGTGTTATTCACCACCACCACCACCAACAGTAACATGCTTTTTGTGCTGTTACAGGTGCAGCCCTCCACTGGATGTTAGGGATACAAAGTCTTTCAGTGTGAATGCAGAGGGGCACAGGGAGTCATTTGGTCTCAATACTATAAAAATCACGGTATAAAAGAAAAACAAGTGTGTGAGACCAGGTGCAGAGCAGACTTTGCTCAGGGATCAGGATCATTATTTACAATTTTGTGATTTTTCACTGTCCTCTTAACCAGGAATCTTCTAGTTTTCAGCTGGCTCTCAGACTTGGGATGCATACAATTACTTCATTTCCCTTTCAAAACCCTTTTCTCCTGGCAATTTTACTCAGTTCTTAGAGAAACAAATCCTTGCTATTTATCCCCCTCCTTCCCCTGAACACTGCTGCCTCATTTGTTCAGGTTATTTGCGAGAAGGCTGGACCAGGCTGGGACTAGCTGGGGCCCTTCCACGAACCCTGCATAGTGGCTGCTCCAGGTCTGTGGAGGTGCTGAAGAAAACTTGTACCTTTAAGAGGATGAGCATTCATTCATGTAGGACTGGTTGGTGGTGCTGGGTACCAGTGATACTGAAAAGCCTCTACAGGGGACCACCCCAACCTCTTCTTCCTGTCCTGGAGCCCAGCATGTCCAGTACTTGTCAATCCCAAATTTACCCCAGGAGAATCCACTCCTCAGGAGTGTTCCTCAACGGCACTGGTCCCTAAAGTGGGTTTTGCTGTGATTTGATCTGGCACCAGCCCTGCTGGCAGATGTGTCCGTATCTTCCCACAGCTGCCAGCACAGCAGTGTACAGTGGTTTCAGGGACGGTCGTGGGTGCAGGGCACCAGCTCCCCTCAGCCCCGAATGTGGTGAGTCCTGCCAGTGCAGGTGCCCAGGACCTCAGCTGAGAACAAGTGTGCAGACCCAGAGGCACACTGATCTGAGAACCCTATAAAGGGAAAGGATCACCATGGTGATGAAAGATGCCCCTCCATCCTTCCCCCCAATTCTTGAAGCACACAGAAAATGGTATAGTCCCTAAAGCACTTTTTTTTAATTGAACTGAAATTTGGTAAGACTTTTATACAAAAAAACAGCCTGTGCCGACCCTTCTGGTGTGTGGGTAGCAGCTGTGCATCTCCTCTGAGGCCCTAGTGGGGACATTAGGCCTCTTCCTCTGCTGCTCCTGGCCTTCCCCCTTGTGGAACCAGTTCTCTGGAAATGTTCAGTTGTTCCAACTCTGTAAGGCTCAACCAGAGTAGGCCCAGGTAACACAGCTATAGTCACCGGCACTGTTCAGAGTGGCACTTCTCCCAGCTCCAGACCACAGGCTGGAGTCAAAAAGGACAGAAACACAAATCTCATCTAGAAACCACACACACACACAAAATCCAAAGCTGCTCCTCTGCTTCCATTTTTCATTTTGTTTTAGGGGCAGGGATTTTAAGGAAGAAAGAACTCCTCCTTCTCTGGTTAACATTCACTTTAGAAAAGGGGGCAAAAATAAAATTGCCTTTTTCCCTGGTTATCTCAGGGGCTGAACAGATGACAGGCAGATTCTAATGGAACAGTGGCGTCTCATTTTCCTTCCTGCATGTACCCTGCACTCCCCTGGCCCTGGAAACCATGTAGAGCACTACGGCTCCTCCCACTCAGGACCACCCTCTTCTCTGGGCAGAGGAGTGAGCAGAGCACCAGCACACTCACTGGCTGGCCACCTGCTGAGGACAGAGCAGCTGCTACTGCTGCTGCTGCTGCTCAGCCTGTCTCAGGTAGTTGCTGTAGGCCTCTTCAAACATGGCTTTGCAGGGAAAGCGGGCCTTTAGCTTGGAGCAGATGAGGAAGGAGCCACCCATCTTCCTGTGTAGGGAGTAGGTCTCCTCAGGCGGGGGGATGAGGCGGTGCTTCAGCATGACAGGGATCAGGTTGTGGATCTTCTCGGTGGTGCTCTGGGTGCCAAAATCAAAGGGCTCATCAGAGGCAAAGGCCTCCCCTAGGATGAGGATGGCATCCAAATGGGCATCTTCCATGGCCTGGGGGAAGAGAAAAAGGAAAACAAGGACAAAACTCAAGATCTCAGCCCTGTGAGTCCTACCGTAGTGCCCTAGCACGGAGTTCTCATAAAAGCTGTTAGCCTTCAAGACTGAGGGTTTTGGTTGTTTTTAACTAGATTAATGGGCATAAACTTAAACCCACAGAGACTGGGAAATGATTAATGTCAACTGGGATTGAGGTGAGACCAAAGGCAGTAGTGGGGCCTATGGCACAAAACAGTATAAGCCCTGACTGAAGGCACTCGAGTTCAAAGGTTTTACAGAACTGTGCTAACCAAAAGGAGAGAGTCCGTGGGCCTGAGCGAGCCTGCCAGCATCAGCCCAGCGCACAGCCAGCGGTCACCTGCCTAGTACAGGTCTCTGTGCTCTCCCCCCACTGCGCACATGTGAAGTTAACTAGTCGCCAGTAGGGCATGGGAGAGGGACAGACCACAGGCGGCCCAAGGCGGGTGGGGTAGGCACCACAAGTAAGAGAAAAGGGAGCTGCTGTCCACAGAGGGCTTTTGAGGTAAGTAGCTCCACTTTTCAGAAAAAAGAAACAAGGGTCACCCATACTAACTTGCTAAGGTCGCACTCTTACTAGGTATGAATCCAAGACCAGACTTGGATCTCTATCCCCTTTCCCAGCACTGAGGAAAGTGCTGCTCCCAGGGTGGCTTCTGGGTAAAGAAACATAGCCCCTGCCCCTATTTAGAGGGCTGGGGCCTCATCTCAGCTTCCCTCATAGAAACCTGCACTTCCACTTAACTGAGACACTGCTCTCAGTCTCTAAGTGGACCTAAGTCTTCCAGCGTGCCTTCCCCAAGACGCTCATGCAGAACACAATGACATAGGCCTGGGTTTAAGACCATGCCCAAGGAGGCTCAGAGTTTGTGGAGACCCTGGAGGGCAGCTGTCCCTGTGTTTTCATCCCTTTATATACTAAGATTCTGCTTCACAGGACAAAAGCAGTCCACGTCCCCACCCAGACCCACCCCACAGGGAGCTGTGCCCACATGAGCAGGCCCCATGGAACTCCCAATAATACCACTCACCTTGACCTCATAGCCAGTGAGGAACTTCATCTCTATGGACTTCTGCTTTACAGCCTCCCTGTCCCTGTCAGCAGCAGCCCTGATGATCTGGGAAGAAGCACAGAAAGGATGCTCCTGAGCTCCCAAGGAGCCAAATGCCAAAAACTGGACTACCCTATGTTCACCCTGCTACTCTCCTTCCACAACAGCCCTGGCCTTGAGGCCAAAGCCTGTTGCTGTTGGCCTCCCAGGGCCACGGTGGGCTCCGCATCCAAAATAGGAAGCAGAAGCCCAATCATTCCTTCTCCTTCCCAGTCCTCAGCCTCTGGTCTCAGTCTCAGAAAAACATGGGGCAAGGCCAGGCCTGCCCCTCTCCCAACTATACCTGAATATAGAGGTCAGTGAAGGATCTGTCATATTCCCGTGTTGCCCCGAAGTCCAGAAGAGCCACCTGGGGATGGAGACACAGGAAGGTTTGCCTGGGTGGGCATGGGAGAAAGATAATCTCTTAAGGACTCCAGAGCCTCCTGCCCACTGATGATATTCCCCAAGTGAGGGGCAGGCTGGGGCTCACCTTGTGCTGCTCAGGGTCATAAAAGAAGTTGGACCAGTTGGGGTCTGTCTGCATGAAGTGGAACTCGAACAGTTCCCTCAGACACAGGACCAGGATGTTGTAGCAGATCTGGGGACAGTGTGTGGGACTTACATCAGGTGGTACCAAGCTTCCGGTGACCTGTGAGTTCAGCCTGAGAAGTACCCAACTCCCACCTTCCACCACAACTTTTGCCAGGTAATGGATTCCCAATGAACCACCCAGCAGGAGAGGTAGCTGCCCTCCTGTCACCTGTCCACAGGGAGCACCTTGGGGGCTCAAGGGCCTCCACTCACATATCAATAGCCAGCAGAGCAGGGATGGCCCAGTTCCCACCCTGTCTGCTAGCTAAGGCTGAGACACACCTCATTCCGAACCTCCTGGCTCAGCCCTTCAGCCTGGTCCAGGGGGAAACCGGACACCAGCTCCGTGGTCAGCACATGGGGGCTGCAGAGCTCATCCACAATCTCAGGCACATAGAAGAAGGGGTGGTCTTTCAGCAGCTCCCTGGGTAGGGGCAGGAGGTCACACACTGCTCCAGATCCTCTGCAGCCCCACCCTCCCAGAACACCCACACACGGGCAGAGGCCCTGATCTCTGAGGATATGGCTACAGGTCCAGTCCTGACCAAAGCTAACTATCCCTAGAGCTGGAGAGAACTCCATCCCTGGAGCAGGCCCCTCTGCCTCTCAAAGGGGCCTACAGGGAAGAGATCCAGCAAGGATATGCACCTGAACTTCTTGGCACAGGTGGCCTCCCGCTGGTAGTCACACTCCAGGGCCAACTCCCGCCTCAGCACATCGATCAGGTGTTCAGGGAATAGGCCTGGACCAAGGAGGAGGGTATCAAGGTTGGGAAGAGTTCTGCAGGGAAGTCCCCATCCAGTCCCCACAGCCCAGTCCAAGCACCTGCCACCCCACTCCTGCCCCTAACCAGCAACCCTGCCTCAGACCTTCTGGAAGCATGTTGCTCATGTTCAGCACAGCCATGAGGTTGTTGACGTCACTATTGATGCTCTGGGCTACACCAGGGTACTGTGTGGGAAAGAAGGGGAGCTATTCCAGGCAGATGGGGAGGGCCCTTGAGGCTGCTGTCCCTACCACCTGTGAGCTTCCCAGCCATGTTCAGGCCATGACCCCTCACCTTGGACTAACCAGAGCTATGACCCAATGCAATCCTGTGCTCCACCTTCTACTTGTCCCATCCTTAGGAACCACCACCAACTCCACTCCCTCCCTTCAGGTTAGGCCCCAAAAAGCAGACAATCACTGTCTCCGGCCATCCTGAGCCAAGCTTGCTTGCCCCCACAATCACTCCGTTAGAAAAAACTTCTGGAGTATCCAGTTCCCATCAAGGGCTGGGGGGGTGTGGGGTGCAGAGGTGCCACAGCAGGGCCCTAGCCCTGCTGTCTGCAGCATCCCCTCTCATGTGGTCTAACACACACATAGGCACCCACCTGGATCTTCATGGCCACCTCACGGCCACCCTTCATACGGGCCAAGTGCACCTGCCCAATGGAGGCAGCTGCAAAGGGCCGTTCCTCAAAGTACTCTAGCTTGTCCCTCCAGTTGGGGCCCAGATCATTGTTGAGAGTTTTCTGCAGAGAGAGACCAGGGAAGGGCCATGGGCACAGCCTCAGTGCCTGTTTCACCTTGAGATGCATCCCATCTGCCAGGCAGGCACCCCCCGCCCACCTCACCGTCATCTGCTTGAGTGGCATGAAGTCAGCGCTCTGCCGCACCCGCTCAAAGATCCTGGCCAGATGGGGGTTAATGAAGGCGTCATCTAGAAGGCACATGGGAAACATGGGCTAATGGCAGGGCCACCCAGTCATCCTGCACACTGAGGCCAAGATCTGCTTCACCCTTCCCCTCATGGTGAAACAAGAGGTTCAGACAAGACAAGCAGCAGGCCCCAGGCCACACAGCTGACCTTTCCTCCTCCTACCCTGGGAGCATCTTTGCTACCTGGAACACCAGGCTCCTCAGGGTATGCACAAGGGCTCTGGAGGGGACACTGGGAGCACTGGGGGTGGGTACACTCTTAGGGAACCGCCCTAGACAAATCCAGCTCCCCCCAGCAGGAACAAGGCAAGAGAGCAACTGCAGGGGCCTGGCCTTCCAAGCCCTTTCACCTCAGCTACATGGCACAGGTGGGGTCCCCAACTCACCCCAGTGACCTGAGGAGGGGTGATTTTAGACATTACATGTAAAGTTTTTACTATCATGAAAGAAAATTAAAATTACCTATAACCTGACTACCTACAGACAACCAGTATTTCTGATCTTTTTCTACGTGTTTCATTCCTACTTGGAGTCACAACATGTGGACACGGCTAGCTTTCCTTGGGCAGTGTCTCAAAAGCAATTCACCATGTAGTTAGGTTGTTTTCCAAAGTCTTTAGGAACAGTGCTGGTATCAGTGGTGTGACAGTCACACACGTGTCCCCTCACATGGCTCATCAGCCCCAACCCTGCTTGCTTTGGCCTCATTTAGCTGCCAGCCAGAGGAACCCCAGGATGAAGCCTGGCGGCTGGCACAGAGCCACACCCACCCAAGTCTTGAGTGAGTTCGCAGATGGGATCGCTGCAGCCACAGGGTTGAGCATGGAGAGATCAAGGCAGATACATACTGTCCACAGGCCCTCTGGAAAGTTCTCACCCAGCTGCAGGACACCAGGCAGTGCTCACACCCCAAACCACCCTAAGTATTAGCACCTGGCTTAACCTTGGGTGGGCAGTGGTCTGACTGCCCAGGAGGCAACCTCCTCCCACTGAGTGCTGCTTCATGGTTGCTCTTCCCCATGGGATACCATGGCCAGAGGACCCTCATTGAGCTGGCCTCCTTGGCCACTGCCTTCCATTCTCTGAAACACAATTGTAACCCTACACCCAATGATGCCACTGTCACCATAGCTAAGGAGCTCCCCAACCAGTTCCCTGTGACCAACACAACAGGGTGTAGAGGACGACCTTATGTCAACTGCCGACATGCAATAACCTCTGTGCTTCTCAAACACCCAGAAAGAGGCAAGAAACACGACAGCAGGCTCCTAGGGAAGACGCTGTTCTAAACATTCCCACACAGCCTGGTCTCCCAGGGCAGGGCAAGAGTCAGTGACCAGCAAATATCCCTCCCACTCCCACATCCTGCCCATTGAGCTCTTAGTGCGCCAATGACCTATACCACTGTCCCCCACCTGAGCTACACAGGAGCCCTGGGGAAGGAACGGAGACCACCATCACTTACCCTGGATGCTCAGCATCTGGCCCAGCTTCAATGCAGCCCCGCGCACCTTGCACAACGTGCTCACAATGCGCTCTGCATTCGCTTCTGACAGGAAGGGGCTGGAATCTAGCACGGCTTTCTTCCCTGTGGGCAGGAAGGGTCACCAGACACTGGGAATGCAATGGAGGAAAACCCCACATCAAGCATGACAGAGGGAAGCTCAGGCAATGTCTGTTGCCTCCCGGGTACCACAAAACCAGTAATGCAATTTAACTCTACAATCCACACACCTCCACCTCCATAACACTGTGACGCTCACCAGGACCAGCCCAGCCTCCCAGACCCCCCCTCTGCCCCTTCCAATGCACACACATGTACAGGGTCTCTCCCTCCATGAGGCACTACAGGAAGGGGCAGGATGGGGAGGAGAACTGGAGGGGCCCACCCTGCAGCACCCAGGTAAGGAGACCTGTCAAGTCTGTGGTCCTCTGATTTACTGACTAAAGGTCCTCTGCACCCCTGGGGTCAATGTCCATTTGCCACACTGGGCCATCAGGCGATCATTCCAAAGAGCAGGAGGAGCTCAACTGAACCCTTCCACTAGCTAGTGTCACAGTCAGAGGGAATAGGCCCCTTTGCCTAAATGTGGAGTCTGTCCTCATGCAGAGGTAGGGAGTAATCCCAGCACTTTGGGAGGCTGAGACAGGAGAATTGAGTTCAAAGCCACCCTCAGCAACAGTAAGGCGCTAAGCAACTCAGTGAGACCCTGTCTCTACATACAACACAAAATAGGGCTGGGGATGTGGCTCAGTGGTCGAGTGTCCCTGGGTTCAATCCCCGGTACCAAATAAATAAATAAATAGGTAGGGAGAGGCTTGAGCTGGGTTTAGGGTCCAGGGTTCCTCTACCTTCTCTGAGCTCCTCAGTGGTGCTCCTGGCTGGGCTTTCAGCCCTTGTGATATTCAGGGCTTTTCCTGCCCCCTGTCCTCTGAGTCTAGTTAGATCAGAAGATCCCTCCACCCCAGGTGTCCTGCACCTTCCCCCTCTCCAGCTCCCATGGTGCCTGGGACCTGCCTCAATTCCCATCACTACAGGCCTGGAAAGGACAGAGGATTTGGCAAGGGTATTTTTAGTGTTAGTGCTGCAACATTTTGGGATATGACAGCCTGGAATACTCTGGGATGTGATGATAGATACAGTGCTCAGAATAGGGCTGTGCGCGGTTCCCAGTGAGGGAATGGGAGAGGTGACTGTGCCCCTGCCCTCTGCCCAGGGCCATGTTTCTGACATGTGGGGGCGTGCCACAAGATGGCGCCGAGCAGCCAGCTCAGGGCTGACCATGCTGTCCTGAGCGAGCCACGTCACCTCACCCTTATTGGTTGACCTCTGCTCCCTGCTCGTGGACAGTGCATGGCCCTAACCTAAATGAATCTATACCACTACACATGGACAGCCCCCTTCCACATTCTTAGCTTAGAAACAGGACACTGCTGGACCCCCTCCCCTATATAAACTTGTAACCTCCGTTCAATAAAGCAGTTTCTGCTTGGGACAGAACTCTCTGACGTGTGGTGAATTCGTGTCAGACGGCTTTACCTTCCTTGGCTTGCCCCCATCGGTGGCGCCCGGGGACTCCCCTCTCCCGCTGGTCGGAGGAGCTGACCCCCGGCATTCGACCCCTGTCACTGACAAACCAGGGCAGGCGGGCTGCTCAGGGAGCATAAGCCCTGAAGGTTCTGGAGAGGAGACGCTTATAAGAAACAGTGGATCTGCCAGCAGGTGTGTGGAAAGGGTGAGGCTACTCCCAGGTCCCAGACAGCAGGTTGGGGTCTGGGAAGGTAAGAGATTTTTTGCTCCACAGGAAAAGGCTGAGCTACCCTGAGGGACCAAACCATGACCCACTGGAAGGATACAAAGGTCCCTGGCAATAGTGGAGGGCCAGAACTGAGAGAAGGGCAGCTCTTCAAAGGCCCCGAGACTCCTGAGGATAGAGAGACAGGAAAGGGAGGGAACCTAGGAGAGGTCACTGCACATAGCCCAAGAGGAGGTTTTTCTCCTAACAATATACAGACTAGGCCTGGGACAACTTTAAAGCTTCTGAGATGTGGGACAGTGCCTGGCCCAATCTGGGTTTTCTCAGTAGCCACGCCCCAAAGCTGGCCAATCCTCACAAGCTAGAGGTACGTCCAGAGCTCAAAATAATGTGGGGGAGCCAGGATGGGCCATAGGCATAGTGGCACACACCCCCAATGCCAAAGAGGTTCTCCCAGGGCAGAGCTCAGCTGGCCTGGTCAGGTAGCTGGAGCATGGCATGGGAGTTGGCCAGAGCATCCCACCCTGACCAAAGGCCCTACTCACAAGGACTAATGAACTTGGGCCCCTTCACCCTGAGCTTTAGGTTACCACTGTCCCTGACAAAGGACACCAACTGTAACCTTGGAGCCTTGCTGGCCTTTTCTCTGCTTGGAAGAGGTGGGGTGGACAGCAGCCAGCTCTGGGTGGCGGGCAGGAGGGGTGCTGGCCTTGGGGAGCCCTGGCTTCTCATTCCAGAGAAACCTGGGCTTCATATGCCAAAGTGTTTCAGCACCAGCACTAAAAATATCCTTGCTAATTCCTCTGTCCTCCAGCCCCTTCCAAGGACACACAAGGTACCCCATGTCCCAGTACTCAGGTGTCTGTGGGAATGGGGCTAATGCCCTGTCCCCAGAGGGGGAGTCCGCAATTGATGAGGGTCATCCAGGCAGCTGGAAGGAGGTCCTCATGGTTGGAGATGGAGGTATGAGGCACCATAATGAGCTAATGTGCCCTGAGAGGGCTGAGAGGAGCCTAGCCTGGAACTACAAGTATATTTGGGAAATCCACCAAGCAGACAGCTCTATCAGTGCTGCCCACAACAGCCCCAAGAGCCTGCTAAGGGAGGTTGTTGGGCTAACTTCATAGCCACTTGTCTACCCCTGCCTGGAAAAGTCTGGGAAGGGGCTCACATTGGCATCTCCAAGATAGGAGGCAGCTGGAGCCTCAACTGCTCCCCCTGGCCACCATCACAGCATCTAGCATTCCCCAGGGCTTCAGTGTGGTCAGTCTGTAGAACACTCTCCAGAGCACCCAGCCCACAGCTGGCCATCAGACCAGTGTTCTAGACAAGCATTCTGACCTGACTGAGAGGACCTGGGAGGCAGAGGACAAAGGTGTTGTGATCTCTGCCCCAGAGACCACAGTCTCTAGAGAGGCTCTGCCCTCCCCAGGTCAGAGTTGGCAGGAGAGGACCCTGTGGGTCAGTCCCAAACACCTACATCTTTACCCACAGGGAAGAGGGGAACCCTGGGCACCTGACGGGCCAGAGCAACAGATCCCAGAGGCACCTGGGAGAGCAAGACAGGAAGAGAATGCAGAAGCACAAGGTGGTAGTATGTGTGAGGTGGGCATGTGGGCAGCCAGAGGGAACCAGCCAGGGGCTGGGTGGCCACCTGGGGCTGGGGGAATGCTGCCTTCCAGCCGCAAACACTCTAGAGCAGGAGAATCTGGTTGTATGAACACCCAGGCTCCTAGCCCTGGTGGCCAGTGGGCTCCACATTCCAGGGCCCAGCTCACCTGTGGTGTTCTCAGAGCGCAGACTCTTCTTGGCAACCTCGGCCAGTGCCCCAAAGCCAAGGCCCACAGCCAGACCTGCAAGGAAGGAGAAGAGAGCAAGCACTAAGTGCTCACATAGGGCTAGGGCCACCGCTGCCACCAGGTCCAGGCAGACAGTGCTGTAGCTCACCAGGGATCCTCACTGGCACTCCAGTATTTTGAAAAGGACACTGGGGTGGGAAACAGCCATTAGTGGTTTCAAGAGAACATTAGGGAAATGTTTCTTGTGAAAAAGTCTGCACATCCCCCACCTCCATCACCTCTGGTAACCTCCAGACCTGGGGCAGACACACAGACCCCCAAGGTAGCACCTGTTGGGAACATATTGAGAAGAACAGGCACAAATGGGAAGATAGACCAGGCGTGTTCTGTGAGCCAAGGCACCCTGGCAACACAGGACACCCTCTGAGGCACGTACCACCTGCTTCAAGTCTGTAGGAAAAGCCTCCAGGAACCTAAAATTCTCTAAGGAATCCCCAGAGTAATGTAAAGCAATTGGGGGTGGGGGTGGGGGTAAGTTGGAACCATCTGCAAACACAAAAGGAAGGATGTCCCCATCGCAAGCCCATGGGGACTTGTGGGAGCTCCAGTTCCCACCTGGCCCTCCTGGCAGCCAGCACTGATAATAGTCTGAACACAGTGAGGCTCTCTCACCCCTTTTTGCAATCATGTAAATCACAACTCATCAATACCTTGTTTGTACACAAATAAATCGCTGTATCCAGCGATATTTTACTGAATCCGCACTGTTCAGTAAAATCCCATCTCCTGGAGCCCAGCAGGTGCAGCCTGGGCCACAAAAAGCCCCTGCAGCTGCTCAGGGTCTGTGTCTTCTCACTTCAAACTCACTTCTAGCTGGCTGCCCAGGGTAGGCACAGCATTAGTGGAAAAATGATGAGCACATGATAAGCACGCTGACTCAGAGGAATGAGCAGCCTCCAGGAGCACAACAGCCTCCATACCTGCCCAGAGTGTGTGGCTGCCACTGGGTGCTGTATAAGGAGCAAGGAAATTTGCATCCATATATACATTTTACAAATTTCTACAGCTATGATGCATTACTTTTCAGAAAATATTCAACTTACTAAAACGTTTATCTCATGAAAAAATTTTAAAAGTCAGAAGTTGATTCAATTTAAAAATGTGTTCAATACATTTTACCCACCACTAGGTGGCAGTGCACCCTCCACTTTATGGGCTGTGACAGTAGCTCCTGCCTCACCAGTGGTTGTGAGGATTAAAGGAGAAAAGTGCTCACAGTAGGACAAGCACGTGGTACTGTTACAAAAGTGTTTTATTTATAGTAAGCCTATTCAAAATGGTCAGGTCAGTGCTGAGCAAAACAGCAAAACAAACCTAACATGAGCCACAGACATTTTAAATTTTCTAATGCTCCACTTTAAAAAAAGTAAGAAACATGTGAAATTAATTCTAATATATTTCATTTAACCCAATATATCCAAAATGGTATCATTTCAATAAATAATAAGTGTTAAAATTATTAGAGATATTTTATATTTGTGTGCATTTGTACTAAGTCTTCAAAATGCTGAATGGATTATATGTACTCTAAGAACATCTCACTTTGCACCAGACACATTTCAAAGGCTCAGTGCATTGGACAGCAATACACTGTCAACAAATCAAGCTCTGGTGACTCCAAGAAGCCAGTTGCTGTAAATGTCCTTAGGTATGACAGTAACACACCACTGAGGACAGGCCTGGATGTCTGGTGTGTGCACCAGCTGTCGTCTCTTCGACACATCCCCAGCCCCAGCTCCAGAGGACACTGAGCACAGAGCTGGGAGCCAGAGTCCCTGATTAAACATTAATTTTCTACCACCTGCCCACCTCACCCTATCCTGCACACTATCTGACTTAGTAAGATAAATAACAGACAACATTGACCTTCACACCTTAGCAATCTTTAGTAATGTCTCTCTGCATCCAGATTCTTCTCTGCCAAGAACAAGTCCAAAGACAAGCCCACAAGAGGCAGATGGCATCACAGGTCATTCAGCCTGGCCCCTTGCAGGCAGAGGTGTGTTCCCCCACCACCCTGTGGCTGGACCCCCTATGTTCTGTCAAACTGGCCATTTTCATGCTCCAGAGCCAATACTCTGCAATGGCAAGGGCCTGTTATTAAACAAATCCCCAAAGGGACATTACACAAAGTAGGGCTCAGGCTTCTTCAATGGCCCTTCATGTCCCTCAGGACAGTCTGTCCCACTGCTAGGCAGCCCAGCTAATGAAAATGAGCCCCAGTGGCCAAAAGCTTTGCCCTTGGCCTCTCCAGCTCTTGCTCTCATGAATCCAGAATAAAGTGGCTCCCCCTACCCCACCTGGCCTGGACCTGGGACTCTCAGAACACCAGCCAGTTCTGTCTTTTTTCAGAAGCAGGTGGGACCTAGGGGCAATTTCAGGAAGATGAGTGGCTCAGCTGGGATGTCCCCCATCCTCATAAGGAACCCACACTCAAATTCCTGCCCTCCAGGAGGGACCCACCTCTACATCCTGAGGCCTCAGGAAAGAGCACCTCTCCCAGCTCTGATCTCTGTTCTAAGATGCTTAGTACACAATCTTGAAGAAAAATGGCCCCAAGGTCCCTGTCAGCAGCCAAGTCTCCCTCCTGGCCTATGAAGGTGTCTGCCTGTTCTGAGAAAGCTCCTAACATCTCTCTCACAAAGCAAGGTTTTGCAATCGAGGAGCAGCAGGGAGCAGGACTCCCCATAGCCAGGGCACACTGGGCCTGCTCAGGGTGATGTCTGCAAGCCCGGGCCCCACTGCCAGGCCTCTTCCCCCCTGCAGTCCCTCTGGAGGTCAGAGCCAAGCAAGGTCCTCCCTGAGTAGTCCCTGGGATTCTTCTCAGATACTGGAGGTGAAAAAAGCAAAACACAAAACACCTCCTAACAAACGGGGCCCTTCCAGAGCAGGCTGGATAGAAAGCGCTTGAAGGCAGAAACGCCCATGGTGGCAGGGTCCCTGCTCCTTGGCTTCACGTGTTCACACTGCAAGGTGAAGGGAGGCTGCAGTGGCAAGGGGCACATGTACCCAAGGATGACCCCAGCACAGTCACATAGCACACTGTGCTAGCCACTGTCATGAGCCTCGCTTCTGTTGCTTTTGGTTTTTTGCAGTGCTGGGACAGAACCCAGGGCAGTACACATGCTGCCAAGTGCTCCACCACTGAAATGGACGCCAACCCTGGGTCTCATTTTTATTAACTATGATCAACCTGATCCTAAGAAAGTCCACAAATAGTAGAGGGTTAGGTATATTTTCCTTTGCTTCTAGAATGATCCTGCATTCTGTGGGCTGCAGCCTCCACAAAGAAGCAAGGGAAACAGAAAAAAGTGGGGCAAAAGTTCCCCAAGGCTTATTCTCACAGATTCTCATGACTGGCCCTTCATCCCATAAGGACAAGTGAGGAGGTAGGGACACTTCACATAGCTCCTCTGTTGATTGCCAGGGAAGCACGGGGGCCTAATCACAGGGCCAGTCAGCTCAGACTTCCACATACATGACAGAGTCATGGGCTGAGGTCCTAAAGCTGTCACAAACATGCATGTGGCCCTGGACAACTGGAAAACTTCCTGGCTCAGCTTCCTTATCTGTAGCTACAGAGAATAATACTCCTGTCATCTGTAACATCAAGCTTCTGGGCGGCAAAATAAACAAAAAAGCCTCTTTTCAAGATTCCTCCTGAGAAAGCAGAGCAGTGGCCGCACCTTTTCTTTTGTTTCCAGAGCACATCTATCTCACTGCAGTTAATACGCACCTGGAAGAGGACTGGCAGAAAGGAAAAGCTTCCCGGCACTCTGGTGTCACTGCATGACACTCCTTGAGGAGAAACCAAGCAGGGTCATCCCTGGACACAGCCCTATCAGCAAAGGGGGTATTGTGCCAGCAGGTTGGAGACTATGATGCTGCACAGAGGGCATGGACACTCCCTGATCCTCGCCCCACCAAGCGTCCAAGGGCATCACCACATGGCAAGCTATAGCAGGGTCTTGACCAGTGTCTGGAAACCAAGAGGCACAGCAAGACTTTGACAAAACTGAGGTATTCACCCTTTCATCCTTTATCTTAGGAGGATAAAGGTCCTGTGTAATTCTGCACTGTTACCTAAAGTTCAGTTCTGAACCCAAATCCAATAAATGACCCTATCTTTCAATTCCTTTAGCGAAATCTAATATCCAAAGACCATGCTGCCCAGAGCATCATAATCATAATGTCTCACAGCCAAACTGGACTTAGCAACACTACCTCCCGAGATCTGGAGCAAGCAAAAACTCAACACCTATCAGTCTACACCTCAAAAACATCTCACCTCTACTGAGGGGGAAAAGGTTAGAAGTGTTTTCAGAAGAACAAGGTAAAACAATGCTGCTTCAAACTGCAGACTCACCAGTAAGCCACGCATTTCACACCGCAGTGAGGAGCACACTTACAGTGTGTCCTTGTCTCTGAAACGAAAATATTTTTCTAATGTGTATGGTTCTAAGGACTTAAGATATTCTGATCATTTCTATTCAAATTCTTTCCATTTAACTGTGTGTGTGTGTGTGATGTGTGGCGTGGTGTGTGGCTCAGGGCCTGGCACCAGCAAGGCAAGTGCTCTACCACTGAGCTACGTCCGCTTAATTGACTTTTTGAGTTTGCATTCATTACAAGGTCATAATTTACCGTTTGAAACCCTCTGGGTGGGACAGATGGCTGCAAATTCGCCTCTGAGGCCAGAAGAGCACATTCTCTCGTGCCCTGGCTCCTCTTTGCTCCCACCCTGCCAAGCCTAGCCTGAAACATCACCTGCCAATTGATTGGACAACAATGTGGGCAGCCCAAACCACAGCTGAGGGCAAGCTTCAGCACAGACTCCCAAGGATGGCTCCAGGCATCGGGCACTGTCAACAAACGCTCAAGAGGCCTCTGACTGTGCAAAGCTCCTGCCAAGACCAGGGCTTCTCCTCATCCCAACCCAGGCTCCCTCTGACTGCCCACATCACCACCCTCTGAGGAAAGTCTTCCACCCTGCTTTCACTAGTGTTCTTATTTTTCCTACACATCTTCCCATGTAACTCCTTCCACTTCAGTCTCTGTCTTTATTAACCTGCCAGCCTTACCATGTGTTCCATCAAATTCTAATTTGCCATGAAGACTTTCATTCTGACCACTTTTCCCAAACAGAGCCTCCCATTACCCCCACTGCCTCTTCTCCTGCCCCTAGTAGACTCCCAGGAGAGGACCACACCCAGCCTGAAACAGCCAAGTCAGCCTCCTGGGCACAGGGCTCACTACAGGCTACAGTAAAGCGAGGAGGAGGGTTACAGAGGAAAACTACAGAAGTCCTGCCTCCAACTCTCAGGGAAGAGAGAACCTCCATGAACAGAAATAAGTGCTGGACAACCACTGGCCATGTACAAAGGGAAGACCGTGCCAAGTCTCTGGGGGACCATCAAAGGCCATCAGGACAGTGATTCTCAAACTCATTCTGGTGGAAGAACTCCAGTTAGTTATTATGGTCTAGGAGGAACTGCTTAAAAGGCTAACCTATGAAAAGGAAAAAAAGCAATCATTTCTGTGCTTTCACTCAAATGACACTTTATACTAAGTTCTTGAACAATAAAGTAGCAGAGGATGCCAAAATTTAAGATGACAATTATGGAACAAAACATTACTGCTGGGAAAATTCTATCCAATTAGCCTAGTCTGCTCTGTATACTGGAAAAGCAGCCAGTCATCACTCAGCATTAGAAACACACGCTGGTCCAGCTCACGGAGCACCATGCCATCAGGAAGAGCAGTGTGTGGGCCCCTGCCAACAGCCAGTCCTGGACAAGTAGGATGGATGCTATAATTCAGACCCCGAATGCCCCTCAAAAGCCCATGCATTGAAGGTTTGGTCTCCAGCCTGTGGCACTATTGAGAAGTGGTGGAACCTTCAGGAGGTGGGGCCTAGTGAAAGGAGGTTAGGTCATCAGGGGTGTGCCCTTGAAGGGAATACTGGGACTTTGGCCCCTTCCTGTCTCTTTACTTCCTGACCACCATGAAGTGAGCAGCTCTTCATACTACATGCCCTCGCTACAATGTACTGGGCCACCACAGGCCCCAAGTAAACAGGCTCAAGCTACCATGGATTGAAACTTCTGAAATCATGAGCCAAAATAAACCTTTCCCCCTTTTAAGCTGATTATCTCAGGTATTTTATCACAGTGATGGGAAAGCTGACTAGTACAATGGTGCTTTTAAAAGAGGCGAGGCAGCACTGGTGAACAGCATGTATGATGGAGGAGACTTACAAAGCAGCCTCTTTCCTGGAGAAGCCTTCAAAACAGCTATTAGGAGTGAGGCTAGGACAGGAGGAAAAGGTGATGCTGCAGAGACTCCCCCCTCATGTGAGGCCTGCCAAGTAGTAGTCCAGGCTGCAGCTCATGGCAGGGGATCAGTCACACTGCAGCCCCAAGGGTGAGCCCAAGCAGAGCTAGAATCTAGAAACTGGGTCATCGGCCTGTGGAAAACATCCAGTCCCTCAACAGTTAATGCAAGGGTAGATACCACCACCTGCTCCCCCATCCCAGAACATAGTGGGGTCCCTACCCACTCCCACTTCCATGCAGGCCCCAAGGTGGCCCCAGTTTCCCTTGACCAGGACTGACTTGGCAGCACAGCACACACGGCCACCTTACCTCCAAAGTTGGCCAGCCGCCCAATTCTTGTAACTGGCACCTTCCTCTCCCGAGCCCGCTCACTGAGCTGGAGGGAGAAGAGAGACTTGTACAATCAGCAAACAGGGACAAGACCAATTTCAGAGGTTCACATTGCCCCTACATCCCACTCCACCCACAAAGGCAGCAGTTCCACCTGACAGCACATTCACCAAGAAGCCACCACATTCCTAAAAACCCAACCACAACCACCACAAAAAGTCCCCAGATGGGAGGCTGACACCAGTACCACTGTGAGTGGGAACCAGCCAGCCCCATAACAAGGGCCTCCCAGACGCACCATCTGCTTGTGTGGCTTGCTCTCAGGGCGACCCTTGGCCTGCCGGGCCTTCTCAATGTCCTCAGCCGTGAGACCTCCCACTGGGGACTGGTCCTGGTGGAAGAACCTTCGCTGGAAGCCAGGAGCAGAGAATAAGTCTCTCGGTTCTGCAAAGAGCCTCCCGTTAACTCTGCCCAGAGAGGAGGCCCCCTGGCCCGGGAGCCCAGTTTCCCTAAAGGGTCCACTGGCAACATAGGCAGGAGCCGGGCCCTCACTGTGGGCATGACCCTGAGGAGACAGCGACTCGTCAGGGGTAGAGGTTGCAGAGAAGTCTGCAGAGGATCCAGGTGCCTGTGTCCCTGAGAAGTGGACCTCTGCTTCCAGGTCGTCAAAGCTCTCAGTGGCCTCAGACTCTCCATGCTTATCCTGACCCTGTAGAAAAAGGCCAATGTGAGAGAACCACCAGATGGAACACCACTCCTCACCTCTCCAATCCTCCAGAGGAAACACCATGCTACACCCAAGACCCACAGCCCCCTTCCCATCCCAGGAGCCAGGACCTGAATTCCCATCTGTTTCTTCCGGGGCTCTACTGTGTGGTCCTGGGCAGGCAGCCAGGGATGGTGCTACAGAGCTTTGGGGAGGGAAAAACTGTCAGAGGAAACCACCAGCAAAGGGCAGCTAGGGCAAGGGGGTACACAGATGGGAAGCAGTCCATCCACTCCAGGCCAGCACCTCACTGCAGGCATGAACTCCAGTCAACAAGGGGCATGCAGTTAGGAGCTTCTCACGTGAAGTCACAACCAGGACTGGGCCTGGGAGCTCCAGATACAGGGGAAGGGGGACACAGAACACATTGTGTTTTCTTTGTAACAGTCACCCAGACCTGACTTTGGGGCACTGATTCTTTCTACTTTTGAAACTGGAATGACCTTGAGTGAGTCCCTAACCTTCTCTGCTACTTCCTCAACTGAAAATAGAATCCCTACAGCCTGAGTGACACAGGTCAGAGCCAAGGCCAAGGAACCTGCCTAAGGAGGCTATAATTAGATAGCACCAAGTCCTGAAGCCAGTGGTCTGGATTCCCTGGTTCAAGTAAAATGGATGAAATGATCAGGTTTCTTGCTTCCTACAGGTTATGCAAAAACAGCAAGAGATTCTAAATCTTTCTACTCTCACCAACCCAAGACAAGAACTGGCCGTTACTCACATTTCAAAAGGGAAACTGAGGCTGAGAATTGATGTGACTGACAAAGGCTATCAGCCAGCAAATGGCAGAGCAGGGGTCCTAAGCCAAGGTTTGCTCTGTCAACTACCCCACGTCACCTACTTTTCTCTTAGTAGAAATTCATCACGTTTGGATTCACTGGGCATCTCTCAGATTGCCAGTGAAGCCCTGGAGTGAGAAATCTGGGGCGAGGTGCTGTAAGCCACGGCAGGGGCCCTTCCTAGTCCTTAACTGGCATGATGGCCATATGGCCTTGGATTCCAGCTACTGTTGACATGGTGGTGGAACCCCACAGGCAGTGAAGGATCCCCAGTGCCTCAGAAGAACTCTGTAAGTGCCTACCAAATGGGTGTGTGAACAAACTCCTTGAGGACATTAAAGCAGGTAGGAAGTTCTCAGAGTCACTGGACCTCCATTTCTTCAGGGTGTGGGTAGGGGGACAACCATAAATCTAAGTGCTAGGGAACAAACGGAAGCCAAACAGTCATCCTCCTCAGGTGCCTCCTTCACAGTGGCCATTCCTTCCTACCTCAGAAACTGTGCTGGGGTATGGCCCTACCTCTCTCAGGCACAGGGGCTCAGGCCTGTGGGAGGGGAGTGATCCTGGGCAAAGGCCCCTCTTGCCCTGGTGGAGAAGGCCTGCCCAGGTAGCACACTATCTCACTTCTGGGTGGGCCCAGAGAGCTGGGGCAACCTCACTTGGAACTCTGAGGGTTCCACAAGCAGAACAGCTAACAGAAAGGCAAGGGCTCCTTGCCATAGAGAGCATCGAGAAAGACAGTGGGGGCCAGAGCCCAGTGTCCACAGAAGGCAAGCAAAAGCAGGAAGTCTTGGCTGTTAGCACAAGGATTCTGGCCCTGTCACAATATATCATAAGTCTTACAACAAACTACTTAGATTCAGTTTTCTCTTCTGAGAAGAGAAAAGCCTGGCCCCGTCCCAGGACAATGAGGGACACTTAAAAGTTAAAGGTCTATGTGTAGGGCAAAAGAGACTGTATCACCACGGATCCCAAAAGAGGAAGGGCTAAGAATCCCACACCCGAGACTGAGCAGAGTCCTGGGAACTACGACAATCTCACAGCCAGAAAAGCATGGTGACCTTTGTCTAGAGGTCAGCCAGGCACAGGACAGAAACGGAAGAAATGAGGAGCCAGGGTGGCCACTGCAACAACTACCCACACACACATGTGCCCACACACACACACCCTTCCTCAGCCCATCAGGTTATCAGGAACGCTGCCTGGCAGCTAGAGTGACAGTGGGCAATGCCTTGCCTGGGCCAGGCCTGCCGACACTCACTCTGCAGCACTTGATTTTGCTTAAAAACCATCTCTTAGATGAAAGATGTGGAGGCTTCCTGGACCTTGATACAAAGAAACATTCTCCTCCCCCCAGACAGCATGAGGGATGAGATGGAGGCCAAAGATGAAGCTGCCCTCAGCAGGGCTGTGCCAGCTGCCACCTTGGAAAGGAGTGACACCCTCAAGTCAGGTGCCCAGAAGAGCTCAGCAAAAGGAAGAGGAAACAGAGGTCTCTTGACTGAAATTCAGGAGACTTAACAGGAAGAGCCTTCAAAGACTGAGCCAGGAAAAAAAAAAAAAAAGACTGAGCCAAGCAATCAACACCTGGGCCCTGCCATGGACTGCATGTGTATTTCCCCAAATTCATCTGTTGAAACTAACCCCAGGGTGCTCCATTAGGAGGAGGGGCCTTTGGGAGATGATTAGGTCATGAAGGTGCAGACTTCATGAACTGGACTAGGGTCCTCATATAAAACACCCCAGAGAGCTCCTGCCATGTAAGGACAGAGCAAGAGGCTGCCAACTATGAAATCAGGAAACAGGTCTTTGGACACTGAATTTACTGGCACCTTGATCTTGGCCTTTCCAGCCTCAAAAATTCTGAGAAATAAACGTTTGTTGATTAAGCCTCCCAGTCAATGGCTTTTTTAAAAAATAGTTTTTTAGCTGTAGATGGACACAGTACCTTTATGTATTCATTTTTATGTGGTGCTAAGGATCAAACCCAGTGCCCCGCACGTGCTCGGCAAGCGCTCTACCACTGAGCCACAACTCAAGCCCAGTCAATGGCATTTTGCTACTAAGTGGCCACACCCTCACATGGGGGCCCTGCCCTATGACAGCAGGACATGCTGGCCACTGGACTCTCAAGCCCTGTGCACAAGACTAGTCCCCAAGTGTCTGTGTCCTGGTTATACCCCTAGGCCTCGCCAGGCGCCCCGAGTCTGGCCCTCTTCCCATCAGCAATCCCCACACTGCTGGGATAGGCCTCCTTACCTGCACCTTCCCCAAGACCATGCCGATCTGCTCCACGGCTGTGGACTGCAGAGCCCTGGCTGCCATGATGAGCTCCCCACCAAGGCCCAAGTGCTGTAGATGGGTTTCCATGGCCGCCTGGGTCAGCCTGGCAAGGCCTTTGGCAACCATGATGGCATCTCCCAACATGGCAGCCATCCTTCAGGGCTGGAAGAGAGGAGGCCAAGTCAGGAAACGGTGCCATACCTCAGACAAGGTACACCACACTGCCCAGCTACACACCCAACTCTGGGCAGAAGGCAGCTGGCTAAGTGTTTTTTTCATTGATTTTCCCTTCTGATACAAAGGCTGACTGAGTTAAAAGAAAGGGCCCAGGGCTCAAGGCAGACTCTGGTGACTCCCAATCCTCCACAGTACTGAGCAGAATTAACAACTGTTGAGTTGGTACTGTCTTATGCTCAGCACTTCTCCCACATCACCTCACCTGGGCCTCACCCACCCTAGGAAAATCCTACAGCACAAAGAGGTGAAGCAACTGTACAGAGAGCTCAAGTGGCAGGACTTGAATTGTGTGCTGACTCCTAGTCTAGTGCTCTCTCCTCTGAACCAAAACTTCCTGTTGGAGCAAGGGCATCCCATTTCCAAGGTAGTCTGCTCACGACAGTTGTGTCCCAACCCTCAGAGGCTAGGAGTGCCTCTCCCATCCCAAGCACTTCACTCAGTCCTCTGATAGACAACCAGACTAAGGGACAAACAGAGCCCTCCCTGAGCCATAGCTCCATCAGACTCCCTCAGCCTCGCCTAGTTGCCAAGCCAGTATTTCCAAACTGCAGACCAGGCCCACAGTACGTTAAGAACAAAATGGCCCAGAGTGGGAAAGGGAGCACCAGGAAACCCCTTGGGAGTCTGTCTCAGAAACTGATTCTGCTGGTTGTATGTCCACCTCCTTCCCTCTTCTGTCTACTAGGTGAAAGCATGAAGTGTGTTTCTTAATGTAGGTCAGCATCAGAGACACTAAAAACTGCTATAGAGAGTTTAGTCAGGGTAGTCTGGCTTGTCATTATCTACTCCCAGGGGCTATGTGCTGGGGACTCAGGTTAAGTCCTGGTAACACAGAGGTGGCTAGGGAAGAAATGCAGGAAAAGAAAGGAATAGCAGGACACCCCACAGCAACACCCAGGGAGCACCCTGGCCGGAGGGGAGGGGGATCTGGCTGGCCAGGTGAGCAGAGGCAGCAGGAGCTGCTGCAAGTCCCAGAAGCATCAAAGTCAGAAGCAGAGAAGGGTACGGATGGCGCTTCAGGCAGGAGAGCTGCGTGAACAAACAGGCATGGCCAGCAACAGGGCGGGACAGTCTGAGGGGTTCCCTGGAGTTCTATCCTCTCTTCACATCATAGCACCACAGATGGGGAAGACTGTGCAAGGACACTGACAAGGCTCCTCATCCAGAACTCCAGGGACATCTGAAGGACAGGTTCCCTCCCACCTTCCCTTCTTAGGGAGCAGCCCAGGTCACTCCAGAGATCCCTGCAGGGATCAGCTCTGCTCCTGGGCACAGGATAAAACCACTTTTAGTTAAAAGAAGAACTGTCATGATAATCTGAGAAACCCACTACTGCCCAGGCACTGGGCATGCTGGGTTGAGCTACCATAACATGCCTTGGACTGCAACTTCCCTTCAAGTGCCAGCCACTACCATGCAACATGTAATCTTTATAAATAGTTGATGACATGATGATTATTGACCCCAGTTTACAAGTGAGAAAACCAAAGCCAGAGCAGTTAACTAACTGGCCAAGGTCACACAGCATCTCAATAGTGGCCCTGAGGCCCAACCCAGCCCTGGCCTACTCTGTGACCACACCATGCTGCCTCTCCAAACACGTGGCCCACCAACTCATAGGGACAGGACATGGCTCAGGCACAAATAACCACACACATTCTAATCCAAGCCAGGAAGTTTTGGAGAAGGTGACCACTGAAAGAGATGTGAGACAGGGATGAAAGCTGGTGCAACCCATTGCCAGGTGCCAGGTCACACCCTGGGCTTTGCTCTCCACTCCTGTAATTTATGGCAATAAACAAGGGTAAACCCCATAGACCCAATGTCTAAGACTGGGAAGACAGCAAGTAATCAGAACTCAAGTGGGCCTGGGGCCAGCTTTCAGCTGGCAGGCCAGGGTCCCACCCCTGATACACACAGATACACTTCAGTTCCTACCCTTAAGGAGTAGAAGCACCCACCAAGGACCTCAGACTCTAGGGAGGGAGAAGGTTCTTGAAAGAGATGTCAAGGACATGCAATAGAAGAGGCAGGGGCCCCAGTCATATCTGTTTGGAAGGACCCTATCAGTGGTCCTAGGACCATCCACCATGTACCATTGGTCCCCACAAACAGACCTTCCTCTGGCTCACCTTTAAATCAATCTGGACAACCAGGACAAGCATTGCCCTTTGGGAAGACCTGATAATTCCAAACCTCACCTAAACTACTACCTGACATCCAGTCTTGCTCAGAACATCCTCCTAAGACCTATTTTAAAAATTCGGACTTTGTTTTCAGATTTTAAACTCTTTCTGCCTGACTCTTCCACCCAAGTTGACATAACCACACACTGAAGTTTCACCACAGTGAAGATGGTAAGTGACTTTTTTGGCTAGTGAGCCAGCCTGGCCCACTGTGCTAATGAGAGTTCAATTTTAAAAAGCCATTCAAGGTCCCACATGCTGCAATAAGGTGAATCTGGGACCCACTTCTAACTCTTCTGGTTTCTACCCTGTCGACACAACCCAAGTCTGTTGCAGGCTGAAAATATACCTATGAGTCCTATATTTGGGAACCATAAAAAATTCTCTTTCTATATTTTCCTAACCTTTTAATTTTGGTTCACATACACTACTTTCAAAATTTAAAAATAATGAGTTGAGCCATGAACAGTGGCACTGTAAGCCTGGTGATCTGGGAAGCTGGGGCAGAAGGATTGCAAATTCAAAGCTTCAGCTTTGACCCTGTCTCAAAATAAAAAATAAAAAGGGCTGAGGATATGGCTCAGTGGTTAAGCAACCTGGGCTCAATCCCCAATGCAATAAAAAGTAATTAGTTATGTTTTTCTACATGGCTGGATCTCACATGCCCAATGAACTCCCAATCAGTGTCAAGTCTCGCCCTAGACACTCGCCCAGAGCTAGTACCAATGGAAAGGTCCTTTAGATGAGTACTACGAGGCAAAACTTGTTTTTCTCACAATCAACAGATGTCACTAATAAACACAATGTGCAACTTGTGAGATTAACATGTGGATCTCATAACCACCGTAGCCAGCCCATACCCACTCATCTTTGGCAAGTATTCTTAACCTACCATGCAAGACTGTACCCCAACCTCCCTTACAGTACAAAGTGAACCAACCGTTCATACCCTTATCAACACAGGAAGTTTCCTGCAAGGGAGTCACTGCCCTCAAAGGAGGAGGGGGGAAAACTACTAGAAGGATAGATCTTTCCACAGTTTTTCTCACCTGGTTTTCAAAACTTGGGTCTCAAAAACCCTACTTCTCCTGGGCGCAGTGGTGCATGCCTATAATCCCAGTGCCTCAGGAGGCTGAGGCAGGAGGATTGAGAGTTCAAAGCCAGCCTCAGCAAAAGTGAGATACTAAGCAACTCAGTGAGACCCTCCCTATCTCTAAATAAAATACAAAATAGGGCTGGGAATGTGGCTCAGTGGTCAAGTGCCCCTAAGTTCAATCCTTAGTACCCACCTCTCCCAAAAAAACTCTACTTCTAATTGACCACAATCCCAATATGACCCATAATTCAACCATCCTAAATTTTTACCACAAATCCCCTGTAGGAATGCCTGGAGAATCAGGCACTCAGCTACTCTGGGGCATGTTCATCATGCTTTAAATTTTAAAAAACTGAAAAGCCCCCCAAACACATTTAATACATAAGCACCATGATTTCATCTACAAGTATCAGGAGCCTCACCAGGATCATCAGCACCCCCACCCCCGATCATGCGCCCATCACAACCCGCTGGTCCCTAAAGGGATTTTGGGGACCTCACCAGCGAGAAACCCAGAAATGGAGCATTCCAGCTAAGGAAGCCTCAGTGCCTGCCCACTCGACTCTCAGCAGGGGAAGCCAAAAGTGCTGGATGGCCATAAACTAATAAGGTTGGGGGCGGGGGAGATGGGCTCACACTTGGGAATGCCCGCTAGCTAGAAACTACAGGAAAAGAAAAGTCACTCTGTCATTCCTTTAACACAGGTTTACTAACATCTCCTGCTGCTCTAGCTAGTCCTTGCAGGCCCTGGGGATGAATGTGCCCCAGCCTGGAGTGCTCAGAGTACAGTGGCACGTAGGCACATCTATAATGGGCAGACACCAGGGAGATGCCAGAGGCCAGCTGGTGCTAATATGCCAAGACCAGAGGCAGATGCACCAGAGGTACCTGTCCAAGTAGAAAAGATTGCTCTCAGAGCCTGGACACAAACCCCAGCTCTGTCACCACCAGCTGTGTGACTCAGCTTCTTTATCCCTTCTCAGGGGGAAAGGGCTCAGGTCTTTTTTCTGGCCCTAATGTGCTAAACTACTATCAAGCAAGTAAATAAAGATACTCTCTGGAGAGAAAGAGAACTGGAATAAATGCAGCTTCCCACTCCTTGGGGACAGGGATTGAGAAAGCACAAGGTGGCATGTCCGGTCATGGGAGTCCCCAAGCTCCATGAGGATATCTTTCCATCCTTCACTCTCTGACCCTCCTAAAGAGTTTCCAGAAAGTCCACTCAGTCATGCTAGAGAGCAGACTCCAGCTGAAAGTTACACAGAGCACAGGAACTTTCAAATCTAGACACCAGAACTGCAAACCCCCTAAGGATGCTTACCTGGCCATTACAGTAAGATGTGCCAGCAGGAATGTGAGTTGTATTCTTTTTTAAAATAAATAAACAGCAAGCCTGACAAGCATAAAGCAAACAAACACATCACACACGCATCCACTCAGGAACCATGTGCAGAAGGGATCCACGCTAGCAGCGAGGGTTCTTATATGAACCTCCAGTTTTCTCCTTCACAGGCAGAATGCACCATCTGTCACTTGTCTCCTCTCATGAGGTGACGGCAAGTTGAGGATAGTATGTTAAGAATTTACTAAGCAGCTGTTCAATCCCCTTCATGACTACCAAGCATTGCAGACCATCTCCCATGCAAGCAAAGCAGTGGTACCTATAATCTCCAAAATCCAGGGCCCACTTCCTTCAGTCCCTTCCTAGTCACAGCAGCCACCACAGCCTTGGGATAGCTGGTATAACAACCCAGTGACCGCTGCACAGGAAGCCCTTTGTCCTGGGAGGTGGGGGAAGCAGGGCAGAGCCCACACTGAGAAGCCTCGCCTGGAGCAGGCTGCATCCAGCCCTCTGTTGCTCCCACATCACCCAACACCCCACAGACACCTCAAACTCCAAAGCTGCCCTCACCACCCCTACCTCACTTTCCAGGGCTCCTAAGGCATGCCTCCACCACTCACTGCTTTCCAACCCTCCTCACCTGCCCCAGTCCACCTGCATGTTCCTACCTGGGCCACCCAACTGCCTGTCGGCAGCTCTACCCACCCCTACCTTCCTTTCCCCCTTAATGCATTCCCATGCTGCTGGCCAGAGCATTGACTTTAAAACAAAAATCCAGTTAACCCCCAACCCCCAACTCCCAGGCCTCATGACTTCTCTGAGATTTCTAAGAGGCTGAAAGAACCTTCCTGACCCAGCTCCCTCTACCTCCCCAGCCTCACACTTGCCTCATTCCCTCCACTGAGTGTGTTCCAGGCAGGCCAACCTATTCCTAGGACCCAAGGGGGCTCCCTCCACACTCACATGGGCATTTCCTCCCCTTGTCACAGGACTGTGAGCTCAACTGTCAGCTCTTCCGGAAGCCGTCCCCAGCACCCAGCACCCCAACACCCGGAGTCCCACATGGCATCACAGCTATCACCATGCTCTGAATCCCCTCCACACAGACACATGAGGCTAACAACGACAAGACAAGAACCACATGCGTTTCTCCGTCTTCCGTCTCTCAAGCATCAAGCACATCAAGCTGGGGCCCATAGGTGATAAATACCTGTTAAATGAAATGAACTCGGCTCATCTCTCCAAGGTTGGAGAAAGCCTGCCACCTGTGGAACTGGCTCACAGCTTTGACTCTACTTAAACTAAGTAGAACTGAGGCCTCCTCAGAGCTGCAAGTCTGAAGCAGTAGCCCTGGAGCTTTAGTCTCTATCAGAATCACCTGGTGGGTTTGTTTAAAAAAAAAACAACACACTGCTGAGCCACACCCCAGAGCTTCTGATTTTGTAGGTCTGGGATGGGGACGGGGAATCTGCATTTCTAGCAAGCGTGTTAACAATGTTACAGGTCCTGAGAACTTACTAGAACCCCAGTCCTGGAGGCAGAAGAGGAAACCGAGAAGAGAGGTCAGTGCCGGAGAATAGGCAGGAAGTCTCCAGAGATCCCTCCCTAAAGTCTCTACCTTCTTACTTCCCTCCCCAAGTCTGGCTTTCCCCTTAAGCGGAAACCTGAAGTTGTCCCCCTTTTCCCCACTATCCCTTCAAGAACCTGAAAAAGGAAATCAGAAGTGCCTGAGCTTAAAAACAATAACTCAAAGAGGTGGCCGCCAAAGGCTCTAAAAAGCTGCCACTTCAAGCAGACTTTGGCAAGGCCTATTTAGTGACCTTGGGGAGATGCCACGAGGAGCTAGCAAATGCCCTTCCCGGCTGAAAACCGAATTTTTACTTTGAGCACAAACATCTTGATTTCTACCTTGTGTGGGCACTGAAAAGTTCTCACACATCTTTGAGATTTTTCCTTTTCTCTTTCTCTGAGAAAAAGGAAACACCAGTTGATCGTTTCCTCCAAAGACTCAGAAAAATGAATGTGTTGGGGAAAAGACAAACTTCTGAACCCAAATCCATGAACTTGGGTAGATTTGTCCTTTGCCTAGGCTTTTAACATCACAGACCAGGGACCATCATTCAAACCTCTCTGGCTACTCCAGTAGCCTCTAGTGAGATCCAGCATCAGGGCCTCTGTCAGAAGGGTCAGATATACCCTAAGGCTCTATCCATCTTCAAAGTCAACAGAATACCAGGAAAAGAACCCAGAGAAGAGAAAACGGGAAAATGGCCTCTGTCTGCCCTGCCAGCCCCAGCCAGGACTGGTGAGTCTATGCTTCACAATGAAGACAGACCTCTGGCAGTCACACTCCACCTCCCCCAAGCCCCACACCAGGAAATCCCTGTCCCCATCTCCTCCCCAGGTTTGTCTGATAACAATCCAAGAATCCTCCCCCAACCCCTCAAATCGCATTACTTTAAAAATGGATGTATGAGATATTTCAAGTATAAGAATGTAAATCCCCACATGGTCCAAGATGGGTTAGGTGAACAGTGGTACATCCACACGTACAGCCATTTAAATGACACTGGGAAAGGTACTTATTGGCAAATAAGAAAGCAAAACACATGTTCCCACATGGAAAAAGGTCACAAAACAATGTAAAACATAAAAAGCATATGGTTTTCTCTGAGTGGTAGGACAACAGATTCGTTTGAAAATTATTTATTTCCTTAATACATTCTAAAATTTTCTACAAAAATTTATGCTGTCCCTTTGCAATATTAAAATTACATAAAAATAGTCTTAAATATCTTGGTTTTTTTTTTAAAAAGCAAACATACAAATTGCAATTTTAAAAAACTTTCCCATATCCCCCTAATGTTTGTTCAGGGCAGGACTGGCAGAGGTTAAGGTTAAGATCAGAATGCTATAAATAATGCCTCCACACACCTTTGGTTAGCCACTGTCCATCAGAAGACAATTGCCCTTAACAGGCTGCCAGACAGATGGAACATGGCATCCAACTTTGGGGAATGAGGCTCAATTGCCCTTCTCAGAAATGGTGGAAAAACCACTTGACATAGCCCTTCCCTAATACTGGCCCAAGTGTTAAAAGACGAAATTATTAATGGGTGCTTACACCCCCTCCCAAAAAAATACAGAATTAAGTATTATGCCAATAATCACATCTGCTGAACCAAAAATAAAGTCAGGTAACATCACTAGAATCCTAGGCAAGGGGAGGGCAAATCAGGATCGCGGGGCCAAATCTGGCCCTGCTGCCTATTTTTGTAAATAAAGTTTTATTAGAACACAGCATTTATACATTTATATATTTATACATTTAATCGCTCACATATGTGTCTACAATGACTGCTGAGTTTGTTTTTGTTTGTTTGTTGGTTGGGTTTTTTGTTGTTTTGCTTTTGCTACAATAGTAGAGTTGAGTAGTTGCCAAAAAGAACTAAAGCTTACAAAATCCAAAATATTTACTATCAGGCCTTTAAAGACAAAATTTGTCAACTCCTAAGACAGTAAACTATAACCACAACTATCACAGAAAATTTGGACAAGTCACTACAGACATGTTGGAGCAGCCAGAGTACACCAGAGCAGGCTGGTATTGGGGCAAGCCCTGCTCTTGACCCCAAGAAGTAGGCTTACCCCACTAGACATAGCCTAAGGCTAGACCACCTTTTTCTGGGTTATCCGTGGTAAAGTGGCCCCTAAGTGCTACTTATAAAGGGATCATGGGGGGGGGGGGTGTTGGATGCCAATTTCCTGAACATCTCTTCTCCTTCCTCTTGCCACTTCAGGGGGCTCCCAGCCATAACTGAGACCACCTGCATTCCCTCTCCTCATCCTAAACAAGTGCCATTGTTGGTTTGAGCTCATATAAATCCATCTACCATGTAATCATCCCTTCATTCCTATGTTTTCATAGAATCCCTAACAAAAGCCCCTGGCTGGGCAAGCACTGGGTATGGGCACATACATGAAATGTGGGGTGTTGGCTACAGGAGACATGCAGACAGGCAGGCAGTTGGAAGGCACACAACCCTCTTGTCTGTGAGGCAGTAGTGGCTTCCTGGTGAGCCACACAGGCTGATCTGTCTGCTGAGGATGAGAGGTTGGTACATAGGGCTGCTCAGCATGGTCGACACATGGGTCTGTTACCACAGCCATTTGGATAAGGCCCTGTGGAGTCCTGCCTTGGAAGGAAAGGAGTTTCTAGGCCTCAAGTTGTCTTCCAGGCTAAAGATTTCATGTTTCCTTGAAGTTGCTTCCAGATACTGGGCTTTTTTTTTTTTAAGTGTTTAAAAATTATATACTCTTGTGTTAACACACACAGGGCTTGTTGAACAGCAATTACTCAGACACTCTCCTTCAATGAATTTAACCAGTTCCCCAAATGCTTTTATTTTGTGAGAAGCAGAACTAGCACAACATGATGATGGTAACTACTACTGCTTTACTGAGCATTTAGTACATGCCAGGCTCTGTGCTAAGTGTCCTGCTTACATAGGGATGTGTTATCCCAATCATTTTTAAAAGATAGGTACAGTGCCCATTTGTAGCTGTTATAGTTTGGATCTAGAATGTCCCACAAAGGTTCATGTTTTGAAAGCTTGATCCCTTTGAAAGTTCAGAGGTGAAGATTTGGGGAACTGATTGGATCATGAAGGCTCTGATCTCATCAGTGGATCCATCCATTGATATGTTCATAATTGAATGGATTACTGAGAAGTGGTAGAATTGTAGGAGGCTGGGCCTACTTAGAGGACATAGGTCACTGCCAATTTGCACTATAAGAGTATACCTTGTCCCCATTTCTCTCTCACTCTGCTTCCTGACTGCCAAAAGGAGAGCAGCTTTCCTTTGTCATGCCTTTCCTCACCTCATGCCATGCCTCACCTCAGGCCCAGAACAACAGAGCCATGAACTGAAACCTCTGAAACCATGAGCCAAAATAAATCTTTCCTCCTTTAAGTTGATTTTCTCAGGTAATTTGTCACAGTGATGGAAAGCTGACCAACATAGTAGATGAGGGAACAAAAGCACAGAAGTTAAAAATTTGTTCAAAAGTCACACAACTAGCCAGGCACAGTGGCTCAAGCCTGTAATCCCAGCACTTACGGAGGCTGAGACAGGAGAATCGCAAGTTCAAAGCCAGCCTCAGCAATGGCGAGGTGCTAAGCAACTCAGTGAGACCCTGTCTCTACATAAAACACAAAATAGGGCTGGGGGTGTGGCTCAGTGGTCGAGTGTCCCTGAGTTCAATGCCCAGTACCAAAAAAAAATGGTAATAACTTTATATAGAGAGAGATAAAACGTATAAATGCAGCCACACTCTGGAATGAGGTTCAGAAGGAACATGGATGAAATTAGCCTGGTAATCCCTTCATTTATATCCCTAGCTCTTCATTCTGGGTACAAGATCCAGTCTAAGTCAAGGAGACAGGCAGGGCTCACCCTCTCTTGAGAACTAGTGTGGTTTATTTGGCACTGTGGTGTAAGACAGCACTCAGCAGAGTGCTGGCAGCCTGCTTAACGTGCCTTAGAAACACGCCAGACATAAATACTTGCCCATACTCCTTACAACAGGGATGCTGATCACAGGAAAATGTCCTTTCTGTCCATGATAACTCTGAACCCCTCAGTATACACAGCTATACACATGGCAATAGCAACACCCCTCGTCTACATAGATTTTTACAGGAAACAAGCTGGAAAGTATCCATGCCAGCTTCATGAACTGTTCATGGTGGACACAAAGACATCTCTCTATTTTGCCCTACTCTTTATCTACATGAAGAGTGAGAGGAGAGGAGAGGGAGAAAAAAGATTCTGCTCCTCAGAGGGCAAGTTTGCTCCAGGCAGGCATGAGCGGGACACACAGCCAACCTGGCTGTAGCATAGCTTCTGCCCTTTGCTGGGCCAAATGTTGGCTGTAAACGCCCTAGGGAGCAAGAGCCACCAAGTTTCTTCTCAATCTTAGAAAGATCTGAGCTGTTTGCTCAAGCACCTGTCAAACAGTAACCACCCTCAGCTTACCAGGCAATCTGTTCTTTCCTTCACCTTCCTCTAAGCCAGGATCAGTGCCAAACAAAAAATGTGCCAGGCAGAGAACAAACAGTGGAATCAACCCCAGGCTCTGGACTTCAACATTTCTTTTCATATGAATAGTCCCTAGGACCTCTCATCCAGCCCAGCAGATGGTAGGGACACTGCTACCAGGTCCTCTAGTTCAGGACATTACACAGAATGTGATCAGGGTTGACAGGGAGGACCCAGGGATTTCAGGCCAAGCTCAGTTACCAACCAAGTTACACACAGCCACATCAGTTCTCCTCAGGCCTGCATGTCCTATTTCCCCATGTGTAAAATACAGCACTTGACCTAGAATTACCTCTAATTTCTGGGGATCAGGAAGGAGTTGTTTACTCCTAGAGCACAGAGGAGTGGCAAGGAGACACACAGGGCTGGTTCTGGAAACGTGGATTTAACAGGGTCTGAAAAGGATAATGCTCAAAAGAAGTAGGTATGGATTTTCCTAGACAGTCTGTGAAAGTAGCAGGGGGAGATTCCCCAGATGTTTCACACAGGTGGAGAGGTGGAAAAGTGGAGCAGCCATGCTCAGGAAGTACGCCTGGGAGAATCCAGTGGGTAGCACACAGGTAGAGAGGGGAAACACTTCTCTGCCACCCCTCTACACATACTGTTGCCCCTACCAGGAGCAACCAGCACCTGAGAGGATGGCAGAGGCAAGACCTTGAGACGCCTATGACAGAACCTGGGTCTGGCTTTCTGTTTGAGTGTGCCCCTCAACGTTAACATAGAAGACCTGTTTCCCCCCTAAAATGGAGGTGATAAATGTGAATACCCCCAAATTCCTGGTCCTGCCCACATGTTCTCCTCATCCCATCTCCCAGAACTATTTATTCTTCTGCCCTTGATTTCACCTTCCACAAAAGCCTCTCCCCTCAAGCCCACACACCCATTCTCAGCTCTCCTGCACCAAACAACTTCTGTTGACCGTTTCTCCTTCACTGCCAACAACTCCCAAAGATGGTGCACTTGTCTCTCCTGCTTCCTAAGCTGCCCTCTGTGATACCCGATGGCCCAGGACAATAGGTCTCCTCAGCCTGCCTCTATCAACACCCTTCACAAGGTCTGAAGGGGTTTGTGTGGGTTTACAGTCCCACAGACCCAGAAACTCTCCCTCGTACACCCTCTCTGGCCTCTTCCTCTTCCACTGTTCCACAGCATGACTGGCCCTAGGCCCTCCTGCCTCCCTGCTGTGCACACTGTCTCTAAGGCTGCTTCAGCCTCTCCACAGGCTAGCTAAGGATGCCTCCCTGTTCTCAAACCAACAGGCCCTCTCACCCACTTAAACTAATTCTAGAACAAAAACAAGTTACACACATCTGTGCCATACAGCCTCATTCAAGTCCCACAGGTAACTATAAAGATGCATCATTAGAAGGTGATGGAATTATTTTACACCTTGATTGTGTAGTGGTTATGTTACTATATGCATCTGTCCAACTGTGTGGGGCTACACATTAAAAAGGGCAAATTTAATCTGGGCGCAGTGGCACATGCCTGTAATCCCGGCACTTTGGGAGGCTGAGACAGGAGAATCGCGAGTTCAAAGCCAGCCTCAGCAACGGCAAGGTGCTAAGCAACTCAGTGAAACCCTGTCTCTACATAAAACACAAAATAGGGCTGGGGATGTGGCTCAGTGGTCGAGTGCCCCTGAGTTCAATCCCTGGTACCAAAAAAAAGGGCAAATTTACTGTATGCAAATTATGTCTTAATAAAACAGGATAGGAAAAAAAAAAGTCCCACAAGTAACTCAGCTCCATCATGTCCAACACTAACATCACCATTTCCCCCAAAACAGCTCCTCCTGTTCCTCCTGTACCCTCTATGGGTAGAGACACCATCACCCAGATTCTCCCCTCAAGTATAAATCTCAGCCCTGTATCCATTTAGACTATAAATTCTACCTGTGTGTATTCTCTTAGTCTGTGACTTGAGGTCTACATTCCCTCTGTCCTTAACAACTGGGATGCAAGCCACCCCCCTTTCTCTCAAACTGTCTCCCTGCCTTCACCCCTTCCACATATATAATTCTGGAGGAAACTGGACCCTGAGCTCCCCACTTGCACTGGCTCTCTGCAAGTCCCAACTGTTGTTTAACAGGAATGCCAGAACTATTTCCAGTTGTCAGATGAAGACAACTCTTTAGATAAATATTCCCATCTAATTTTGCACACAGCTCTTGTTTCAACTTACAAAGATAATGACTCAGTGTCCATGGCTCTTGATGGAAAATTACCCTGCCAAATTTTGAGCTTCCCAATAATAGACATCTCCAAACTTCTCTTTGAGAAAGGAGAAGTGGCCTTCCTTCCTAATCCTTTTCTATGGGGAACAAAGGGCACCCAAAAAACCTTGTAACTGGCCAAGGAGTGTTGCAGGAAATTACTGATATATTACCACAAGATTAAATTAAAAACAAAGAAACAGGGCTGGGGTTGTGGCTCAGTCGTAGAGCATTTGCCTAGTTTGTGTGAGGCACTGGGTTCAATTCTCAACACTGCATATAAATAAATGAATAAAGATATTGTATCCATCTACCACTAACAAAATTTATAAAAAAATAAATGTTCATCAAAGGTTCATCTAAAAAATGTATTTAAAAAAACACAAAGAAACAGAAATTCATAGTAGGTGCTTGAGATGTTTTTCCTTTCCCTGCTCAATAATCACTGTTTTTTCAGGTTTTCTACATGTCGACCATATTGGAACTGAGATGAGGACATAAATTTTGGGCTACGTCTGAGCAAAATGTAGACTCAGAAGTAAAGCATCTTTCTCTGCACAAAAATAAATGGTTGTCTTTGATAACGATGCTTTGATCAACTATAGAAGAATTCCACAAATTATACAGGTGTGTGAGCAAAAAGTGAGGATGAGTAAAGCACCACCTTGGAAAAGTCACTCGTTAAATGAACTGACCCCTCTGCCAGCATTTAGGCAGCTTACACTTGTTAGCTCGTCATTTAAAAATGACCAATGGTTCATTTCATGTGCATATATTCCAAAGTCTTGCAAGATCCCCAAAGACAGAAACTACTGGTCTTCCACTTCCTCAGAATTTCCAAATCCCAATAGTCACCACTACACATCCTACAGACATAGTAAATGTCCATGGATTTCTACCTCCTCCCCTCTGTTTCATCTCTGCCACCCAATGCCAGGTGAGGTCTCCTTTAAAGCCCCATCTGCATGGCTTCTACTGTTTGTTTACGGCAGGAGGCATAACACTGCCCTCTCCCTAAACCTCTCAACTACTCCTGGACAGGTCTGAGAGAGGCCCCTGGAAGCATGGGATGACCTTTCTTAGTCTTATCTGGATGGTTCTCAATCAGAGGCAATTTTTCCCTCTGGAGACACTGAACAATGTCTGGAGACATTCACAATTGTTACAACTGATGGGACAGGGGATCAGGGTGGCTACTTTTCTGGTGGATAGAAGCCAAAGATGCTGCCACACATCCTACAATGCACAAGACAGGCCTCTCACAAAAAAATTATGAGTCCAAAATGTCAGTAGTCTGGAGGTTGAGAAACCCGGTCCTAAGTGATGTACTAGCTCTGCGGAAGGTGTCCAGACTGTCATTTCATTTTTCCTTTGAGTCACCTGAGGTCAGGCCAACAATTTTAACAATTCTGCATTGTCTGCATTACTTGCAAGGCTAAATCAAACACCTGAAACTGTCGTTTGCATCTTAAAGATGCTCCTCCTGTGAACTACTACCCCCTTTTCTCCCTTCTCCTGAGAAGGGCATTCCTCCAAGAGTCTCCCAACAGTCCTCCTGCCAGTAATGACCCCCATCCACACCACAACTGGCAAGCTGGCATCAATGCATGTTCAAATCCTTTGGCAAGGAGGTAGGCCTGGCATGCCCAACTCCCATGTCCTGTCACACAGACTCAAGGCCCAAGTGAGCATGGGCAAGTTTTCCAACAGGCTGCAAGCCCAACTCAAGCTGGGAGGATACACACAAGACTTTTGCCCTTCAGGAATATGACATCTCTCATCCAAATGGAGGATCCTAGCACTTAGACCTGCCCCTGGAGCATTTTCCATCACCCTGCGCATGGGAAAATAAGCCTAGCTTGGCAGAAAGAGATGTTACCACTGTGCAAAGAGTGACAATGAGCCAGGGAAAGGCTAGAGCTTAGGAAATTTAGCCCAGACCACTAATAAGACCACCAGCGCCTGGAAAAATAGGAGGAAGGATCAAAGTAAAGCAAATGGAGAAAAGGACCAACAAGGTTCCCAAGTTCACCCCAAACCCCAACCTGTGAAACCCAACAGCTGGATTCCCTAACTTAAGGAGGTCAAAGTTCTGACAAACCTGCAGCACAAGCAGTTAGTTTCCAGACACACGGTAGGAGGGGACCTGGAAATTAAAAGACACGTAATTGAGAAAACGAAGCAGGAAAGCTATATTGACGACCAAGAGGCTTGGCGGGAGGTGGCCGGGCATCCAAGTTGCTAGATCGCATTCCAGACCCACGGCTTTGTCCCCTCCCCTAAGCAAGCCAGGCTGGCCGAGGTGGGCACGCAGGTGGGAGACGACTGCATATCGTCCCTACCCTGCACCTGAAGCGTGCCCACTGCAAACAGCTGAGGAGCTCAAGACCCGCGCTGTCACCTGAGGCTACAAGAATGGCCCGGACAGGTGGTGAGGCCAGCTCTGGCCGCAGCCGGAAGGAGCCGGAGCACGCAGTAGGCCCGCGGATGGCAGCCTTACCCGGAGGCAGAAAGCTGCGATCTCGGTCACCTTCGCGCCGCTCCGAGTGTACGTATCAGCGCGAGCGCCAGACACGCGCTCGGAATCTGTTTACCATACTCGCAGGCGTCCAGAGAGGCCCAGCGTTGACTGACTCCGCCCCGCGAACTGCTCCCATTGGCTGCGCCGTCGTTTCCTACCCAACGCTTCGCAGCGCGGGGCGGGGGGAGAGCGTGCTTGGCCCAGCGCGCAGCCTGCAGCCAATCGAAACCGAGGGCGGAGAGAGAGCAGCCAATGGGATACTACCCTGGAGGGCAGAGCCCCTCCTATTCTCCCTATCCCCCACAGCCCCGCTGCACTTTCCCCTGGTTAGAAAAGCGGCGTTTGTGGCCCACGCGCGTGCGTCCTGAGTCCGGGCCTTTTCCGGCGCAATGGCTGTACACGTGCACGTCACGTCCCTGCGAGTGCTCGCTGGGGCTCCGAAAGGGTCTGGGAGGGTAGGCGGAGGGCACAGCAGGAGCGACTGCTAGGGCCGCGGTGAGCTTTGAGGAACAGGAGAGGCTTGCACCTTTTCCCACCTTTGTATGGCAAAGGCCTCTTACCAGTTTCCATAAAAAGCATTCTGGGAAGGGGGAAGCGCGGCGGCCAAAGCAGATCGCACTTCCACCTCCAGTGTCCCGGCCCTCTTACTTTATCCTGCTTTCTTCTTAGGCTAATTGTGTTTACTTTGTTTGAGCACCATTCTCAAAACAGCCTTTGCTGCCCGCGTTCCCGGCTGGAGCGCCCGAGGGATGGAGGAACTTAGCGCTGAGGCACCTGGTCTCCTCGCTGGTGACTTAAAGTGCAGCTCTCGCTGACAGCTGAGAACAGGCCTTCAGGTGGAAGGAGCTAAGCCCAGAGGAGAGCACCTGCGGCCCCTTCAGTCAGTGGATGGCACAGCAGAGCGGCCACATAACACAGGTTTGGGCCAAGGTCCATATCCTGGCTCCATTTCACCATACAGGAGAAAAAGACCAAGCCTCAAGGCCTTCCCAGGGTACCCGCTGCTCCCTGCCATACTAACCGTTCTTTATACTGCCGTAGCCTTCCAAGTCTTCCCAGTCTAGTGACTCCCAACCCACTGCGATTCATTTGTCCCCGTAATTCCTACGAACTCTACCCCCTCAGACTGCAATAGGAATAGGTTGTGATTTTCAACAGCTCCTGCTTCTGTTGAAGTGGGGAGAGAATGTGATGTTTTGGTTCCACAAATGTGGGGAGAAGAACGACTTGGCTGCTTCCGTGCCAGTTCAATCCTATTCCACAGCAAAGGTAGGGCCAATTTCTCTCCTGAAGTACCTGAAGACAGGCATAACTATCACCACCACAAACATCGGTTTATTTTCAAGGACCACCAGTCTAGTTTACCAGAGAAATGCCCCCCAGTTAGTCTATGAAAAGAATGCATCTTTGTCAGATTAATACCTACTCCTTGTGAAATAATGACTTCTCTATTATGGTAAAACACATTTCTTTTTCCTGTCCTAAGTTTTTTTTTGTTTTTTGTTTTTTGCAAAGCATTCCCCAATCATGCAAGTTAAGGATTCTTGTAAATTCCTTTTTTTTCAAATGATATAGTAATATTGTAGTTAGGTTCTTTTTTTAAATTTTTAAAATTTATTTTTAAAACAGAAGAATGCATTTCAAGTCATAATACATATATGGAGCTCAATTTTCCATCTCTGGTTGCAAACAAGATAGAGTCACACCATTCCTGTCTTCATACATACACCTAGGGTAGTGATGTCCATCTCATTCCTCCATTTTTGCTACTCCCATTCCTCTCCCCTCCCCCACCTGTAGTTAGGTTCTTAAGAGTCCTTACATTTGAGAGATACCGAATCACTTTCAGATAAAATAATATGATGTATGGGCCTAGCTTCAAAATATTACAGGACTAAATCATGAATGGGTCATGAGTTGGTAATTATGGAAGGAGAATGATGGGTACATGGGGTTCAATGGATATCATATATTATAGACTTTGTTTGTAATTCCACATAATAAAAATGTCTTTTGCTGGGCGCGGTGGTGCACGCCTGTAATCCCAGCACTTTGGGAGCCTGAAACAGGAGAATCGTGAGTTCAAAGCCAGCCTCAGCAATGGCAAAGTGCTAAGCAACTCAGTGAGACCCTGTCTCTAAATAAAACACAAAATAGGGCTGGTTATGTGGCTCAGTGGTCAAGGGCCCTGAGTTCAATCCTCGGTACCATAAAAAAAAAATTTTTTTTAAAGGATACATGCAAAGAAAGTCAAGACTGAAGATAACACTAATAATGCAGGTACGATGAACAAGAAAACAATAACAGTCTTTAATACTCTTCTTTGTCAGCCTTTCCACAAGGCAGGAACAAGGATGTATCTAACTATAGCTAATAAGCCAGCCACAAAACTCAAAAATACCAAGAAAACATTTGAAGCATGGATTTCATTCACTAGATACCTCATTCTGAGTGTCTGTCATTCCTTAAGCTATTAGTTAATGATCGTATACCTTTTTTGTTTTCAGTACTGGGGATTAAGCCCAGGGGCACTCTACCACTGCCTACATCCCCAGACCTTTTTATTTTTTATTTTGAGACAGGGTCTTGCTAAGTTGCCCAGGCTGGCCTTGAACTTGCAATTCTGCCTCAGCCTCCTGAGGCTGTGGGATTAAAGGCACACACTGCTATACCCAGCCCAGCTGATGGTATATTAATATTTTTTCAAATTTATCTTAAAACTTTTAAAGATTTATCTTTTTTTTTTACATGGATGCTCCATTGTTCAGGGCATAGATATTTATGATTGTTATGTCTTGTTGACGTATGGTTCCCTTAAGCAGTATGAAATGACCTTCGTCTTTTGTGTAGACAACCTAATGGGCATAATATAACAACAGGCTTTGCCCCATCACCAACATTTTAAAAATAATACTACTGATTTTAATCTGTTACTTTTGATTGATTGCCTGATAAAAAAGGTAGTATTTATTTACCTGAGTTTTATCTTTTAGATTTCACATACTTGAAGTAGTTCCTAAAACATTAAAAATATAATTTCATTGCCAATTACAAATAATATGAAATAGAAGTAGAATATATAATCAGTGTACTTTCATTATTTTGACTTCAGTGTTTTTACATTCTTGGCAAGCACTTATCTATATAAAATGAAGCTTTGAATGGAACCATCATTAATATGACCATCATTAATACAATTTGAAAATCTAGAGTGATTAAAACAACCTAAATTGCCCTTGATTCTGTCTCTGACCACTTATCAGAAGTGTCTTTATACTGTCATTAGCTGAGCTGTTCCTTTACGGTTTTCCGTGTCCTTGTCAAATAATTGCTTCAGAACCAGATCAAGGAGAATTCTGTGAAGTCTTTTAGATGCTCCCATTTCCTATGGGAAATAAAATGTGCCATCCTATTATACAAGCATCAATATTTAAAAGTACAATCATTGCTTTTACATATTTTCCCCACAAGACTAAAATCCTTGAGGATGGGCATGACTCAGCACATACAATATGGTTCCTGACAAAGTTTCAGACGTCTCAGTTCACAGACAGCTGACTCCATGGCTCTGTGAGAGAATGAAGGCAGAACATCATGGCAGAAGAGTATGGCAGAGGACATGGCAACAAGAAGCAGAGACCATCACCCACATTTGACACAGTTCATCACTCCTTCCTTCTCATGGGTTTCCCTGGAGGTGGTAATTAACATAGCATTATAGTTTGGATTAACACTAACTTAATTTCAATAATACACTAAAACTTCAGCCTTCTATAGCTCCATTCTCTACCCTCTTTTGTAATGTCACACAAACTACATTTTTATTCATGATATGCTCATCACCATAGGTTTATAATTATTGTTTTATGTAGTTATTTTTAAAGGCAGATAGGTGAAAAAAATTATAAAGAAAACACATTTATACTGCCTTTTATGTTTAACCTATGTAGTTTCCTTTATCAAACTCCTTTATTTCATATGGAATTTTAGTTGCTGTTTCATTTAAGCCTACAGGGCATTTTTTATTTCTTATAGGGAAGATCTGCTAGTGATTGATTCTCTCAATTTTTGTTTCTATGGGAATGTTCTAATTTCTTAATTTCTCCTTCATTTCTGAAGGATGGTTTTTCTGGATATAGAATACTTAGTTGACATTTTGTTTTTGTTTTCTTCACTTTAAATATATCAAGTTACAGCCTTCTAGCCTCCAAGTTTTTTTTAATAAAAAATCAAATATTAATCTTCTTAAGGATCTTTATACAGGATGAGTTGCTGTTTTAAAGGGTTTTTGTTTTTTTGTTTTTTGCCTTTACCTTTGGACAGTTAGATTATTATGTTGTCTAGTTGTACAGCTGTCTGGGTTTACTTTATTTGGAGGTATGTACTTCTTTTTTTAATAGTTTTATTATTTAGTTTCATGTGGTTCTAATGCCTTATGCATGCTAGGCCAGTATTCTACCACTGAGATACAACTCTAGCTCTGGTATGTACTTCTTAAACAAGAAGATTAATGTTTCCATCAAAATTGGGAAGATCTCTGCCATTATTTCTTCAGATAGGTTTGTACGTGTGTGTTGCACTGCTAGGGATCAAACACAGGGTCTCATTCACTATGGGCAAGTAATCTGTACTCCCAAGCCCTCTTCAAATATTCTTTCTATACCTTTTTCTCTTTCTTCTTCTGGGATTTCCAGAAGAAATTTTTTTCTCTAGCCTACTCAAATGTGATGTTAAGCCCCACCAGTGAATTTTTCATTTTGGTTATTATATTTTTCAACTCTAGAACATCTGTGTTTATTTTTTATAGTTTCTGTGTTTTTTATTAATAGTCCCTATTTTGTGTGACATTATTCTCATACTTTTTTTTCTTTAGCTTCATTTAGCTCTTTGAATATATTTAAAACAGCTTCTTTAAAGTCTTTGTCCAGTGAGTACAATGTCTGGAACATTGTTTATGTCTCTATTAATTGCTTTTTCTTACCCTGGTATATTTACATGCCACATTTTTTGGTATATTTACATGTCTTATAATTTTTGCTGAAAATTGGACATATTAAGTAACATTATGAGACATCTCTGAAATCATATTCTTCTCCCTTTCCAGGGTCTATAGTTGCTACTTGTTATAGTTATTCTTTGTTTGTTTAATGACTTTTCTAAACTAAATTGTAAAGCCCGTATGTTTTGTTGTATGTGGCCACTGAAATCTCTACTCAGTACTCAGCTAATGATAAGACACAAATTTCCTTAAATGCCTAGAACCAATAAATCAACAAGTCTTTGGTTTAGTCTCTGTGTGTACCTTCAGGCATGACTTCAGCACTCAGCTAGTTGACAGCTCTGCCTTAACCTAACTTTCAGAATCTCAAGGTCATTCAGAAGTGTAATCCTAGGGCCTCCTCATGTCTTTCCTGAGCATGTGCCTAGCTCAGCTTGTGCATGACCTTCTAGAGGCTCAGGAATATGTAGAAGCTTTTCAAAGCTCCTCTGGACATCTCATTTCCCAGCAATTCATTTAAGATCTTTGGTTAGTCTATTGTTTACCCAACTTTTATCCACTACCTTAGGCAACTGCAGAGTTAAAACTCATACCTGTAATTTTTTTCACAAATTCTCCCTTGGAAAAAAGCTTTTCACAGAGGGTGAGCTTAAGCCAGGTCAAATAGAGACAGCTTTGTAAGAAATCTCCCAGGGAACCACCAGACAGGTAAAATAATGACAATTTTCTGAGAATGAGAAAGATTTTCAGCTCTATTCTGCTCCCTCAGGTGGCAGCCAAGGTGTGCCAGGAATGCATACTTATTTTCCAAGGCCACCACAAATCTGAAGAGAGAGAGGCATGAGACTAGAGCGATTTGAAACACTGCAAATCTTACTGTTGTTACTGAGATGCAGCCATTTTTCTTCCATCAGTTCTTTCTATGTGGCTGCAAGCCTTCGTTAAGTTTGCAGAGTTCTGAAGAAAAGTATATTCTGACCATTTTTTGCCAGTTTCCTCATTGTTTTTGTGGAGGACAGAATTTTCAAAGATATTTGCCATTAGTGCTGACATCATCCCTTTTCTTTATTGAAACGGCTATTTGTCTTGGCCACTGGGACAGTATACTCTCCTGCTTTTCCATATAAGAACTAGTCATTTCTTCCATTACTCAGACCAAAACTTTGGCGTCCTCCTTGACTCCTCTGTTTCTATCATACCTCACATCAAATCTGCGGACAACTTCTTTCAATCCATCTTCAAATGCCTCCTGAGTCAGCATCACCACTGCTCTAGGATAAGCCAACCTCACCTACCACCTGAATTATTTCAATAGCCAACTAACTAGTCTTTTGTTCCCACACATTTTCCTACAGTGATCCTTTGTTTTAAAGCAAAAGTCAGATCATGACATTTCTAAACTCACACCCCACTGCTGCTTCTCAGCTCACTCAGAATAAAAGGCAAAATCTTTACATTGCTCCGTAAGACAACATGACCTTACCCAGGTGTCTTTCAAATGCTATTTTCTTTTCTTTTTTTTTTTTAATTTTTTTTAGTTGAAGATGGACACAATATCTTTATTTATTTTTTTTATGTGGTGCTGAGGATCGAACCCAGTGCCTCATGCATGCAAGGCAAGCGCTCTACCACTGAGCTACAATCCCAGCCCAAATGCTATTTTCAACTACTGCTTCCCTCTCCCACTTTATTCCACCAAAAAAAGTCTCCTGGAAATCTAATATGTCAATAAAAGTCGTAACTCAGAGATTGCACACTTGCTCTTCCCTCAGATGTCCTCATGGCTCACACTTTGCACAGGTACATCACAAAATGTCACCTATCATCCTACTGAAACAGGACCAATCTCATCCCTTTATCTGGTCTTAAGAGGACTCCCTTATCTTGCTTATTTTACTTCCTAGTAATTTTCATTACCTAACATATTATCTATTTGTTTATCATCTGTCTCTCCCAGTGAGAGCAAAAACTATTTCTTTGGTTCAAGACTAAATCCCCAGCACCTAGAACAGTCACTGGCAAACAGTGCTCAATAAATACTATGGTTAAGAACATGGAAAATGGAATGAAACCATCTGGGTTAGAATCACAGCTCTGCTAATTACCAACTGGCCCTGGCCTACTTAAATATTCTATGCCTCAGTAACAGCAATATCTATGTCTAACAGGGCTGTTGAGAATTAAACAAATAACTCTTTGCAAAGTGCTTAAGATAGTGCCTGTAACATAGTACACTTTGTATAATTTTAGTTATTTTTCCTTAATAAACCCAATATTGTAATATATATATATGTATTCAGAAAGATACTGTATTAATATCTATATTTTACTAAATTAACAAGCATACACCTGAAAATAACTTACAGATATTGAAATGTAAAAGTTAATTTAAAAAGGATCAATATTCTGCATAACTTCCTCTGATTCATTAGCTATCACACTTCAAGAACCTCTAGGTCATCCTTGTGTCACTGAGACATAGATATGAGGTATGGAGGATTCTCCCATTGTACGTGCCTAAAATCAACTAGTTTACTTCAATAATTTCATCTTTTCTTTCTAAATAAGTCAAAGTACAGTCTTCGTGCGTACTATTTGGTAAATCAATTTATATGTGCTGCATGCATTTTCTCTTTAACATTATAAAGAACAGCTTGATTTTCTATAGAAGTTGATAAATCACAACTTTCAAATCTAGAGAAAACTCCTGAATTTCGCTTATAATTTATAATTTTCATGTACCATGTTACCTAGTTGTGTACAACGTCAGTATTCCTTTTGATTCCTGGACCCTTTGGGGTATTGCTTAACACATAGTTAAGAAAAAAACAAGTTACAACTGCATGGTGATCAGAACCACCAGCACAGGATTTGTTTCCAAGCAGGAAGATGCTGAGCAACGGAGTCATGACCCAGACACCTGCTCTCCACAGCTGCCTGGTATGCCTAGCCCACACCCCAGGGGTTGTCATCAGAGGATAATTGTCTAACAGCTCTTTTATTTGTTGAGGATAACAAAGTAGGAATTAAAACAGATTCTAAACTGGGCATGGTGGCCCACGCCTGTAACCCCAGGGACTCAGGAAGCTGAGCCAGAAGGATCACAAATTCAAGGTCAAAGCCCCAGCAACTTAGCAATTCCCTGAGCAATTTAGTGAGACCCTGTCTCAAAATAAAAACTAAAAAGGGCTGGGGATGTGCTCAGTGATGAAGTGCCCCTTGGTTCAATTCCCAGTAGCAAAAAAATAAATAAAAACACACACACACACACACACAAACAGATTGTAGGACTAGGGGTTGGTAGAGAGCTCACTTGGCATAAAAGAGGCCCTGGCTTCTATCTCCAGCACCAAATAAACAAACAAAATACCCAGCTTCCATTACTGTTTTAAATATACATGAACTTCCCATTATACCTTCACAAACCACTGTTTGGGCAGTGCCATTGAGAGATCATGGGACTCCCCCTTTTCCTAATATTTTTTCCTACTTAAAACAAAAAAAACAAACAAAAAAACTCTGAACATTTTAATTAATTGATTTCAATCTTTCATTAGGTAAGACATTCACTTTATTATATTAAAAATCTATTTTTAAAAGGTTTGCAATGTAAAGTCTCCCCTAAATTTCATCTGTCTCCTATCTACACACCCACACCCTTCCATACAAACATAACCACTGCTAAGTCTCTGTTTTCAAAAGGTCCTTATACATGTACAAGCAAATAGAAACCTACACTCCTTTTATAACCATGGCCATATTATGTGCTCTGTTTTCTTTTTTCATTTAACAATACCAGTTTGAAGCTCTTTCCAAATCAGTACATAGAAAGCACCTTCTTCATTTTTTCTCAGTGTTGTGGTATGTGGATGAACCCTAATTTACTTAACCAGTTTCCTGGCAGGCAGGCAGTTTCTATTCTTTTGCTATTACAAATAGTGCTATAGTGAATAATCCTATTTTCAAAATGTGATTAATTTGGACCTTAATGGGACTGGGTTGATGAACCGAGAGGGGTGCCAGGATAGAGCCCAAAGTACTCCCGCTGTGCTCAGGCCTGAGACACATGAGTCACTGGCTCCAAGATTAGTCACCCATCCCCAAACTGCTGAACATGCAAGGCCGACAGATCATTTCAGGGACCCCAGGAGTGCACACACCACAATCGGAAGAAGACAACTAAACTCGGGGAAGATCCAACCCTGTCCTCAAGAGAATGACATAAAGGAATTCCCAACCCTGTTGAACCAAGGCAAGACTAATTACAGTAATTAGCTGACTGTACAATTAGAAGTAATTAAGCACATTACAGAAGAGGCTCAGCTCCCACAACTGGTTAACATCCCAGCTGAGCCCATTAATAAGACCTATGGTATCTCTCCCTGTTTACTTACCCTGTGCATGGAGTGTGTCTGCTGTCTCAGGAGGCTATTGCTTTCTCTTTCAGAATAATTTCTTTTCAACATACTATAGCATAAAGACATTAGCCACATGTGTCATAATCGCTGGTTTAATTTTTCTGTTTATATTGAGATATAATTTACATACAGTAAAATGCACAGATCTTAAGTCTACAATACTTTTTTTTATTCATTTTATACGTGGTGCTGAGAATTGAACCCAGTGCCTCACACAAGCTAGGCAAGCACTCTACCACTGAGCCACAACCCTAGCCCTACAATACATACATTTTTACAAATGAAAATATCATGTAACCAACACCAATGGGTCAGTAATTGGGCTGCGATGTATCGCAGTGGCAGAGCACTTGCCTAGCATGTGCGAGGCCTTGAGTCCTATCCCTAGCATGTAGGGTAGAGGAAAGAACAATTTTATGCCTCTAAAAAGTTCCTTTATGCCCCTCTTTTCAAGTACCATCCACTCACCACAAGCAACTGTCTGATTCTATGTTGATTTTGTTGAGGAAAAATAAATGATTCCATGACATGAATTAGGAAGTAGCAATTGAATTGAAAAGAGCCTATGATTCATTCTCACATCTTTCAGTTCTGCAGGGTGTGGGGGAAGCCATCCCAGTTGTTGAATACATGTTTCACTTTGTTCTCCTTCAGACAGTCATGAGATACTTTTTAAAAAGAGCTTTGTTTGTTTGCTTTAACGTAAGTTTTGGAGTAATTTCCTGATTTGGGCCGAAAATTTGCAAAGTAGAAAAGCAGCAGACATTCTAGAGGCTGGAAACCTTGAGCTGAGCCCAATTCTGTGTCCATCTGTTGCCTACTTTTTTTGTGAGCTCTTCAGAGCCAAGGTTACAAGAGCGAGGTTGGGCATGACAGTTTAGGAAAGAGAAGTGCTCTGTGTGCAAAACAGAGTGAGGCTTGGTCAGACCCTTCTGTGGGCAGAAAAGCCATCAAGCACAGTCAGACTAGCTGCAAGGAAAAAAATTTCAACATATATGTGAGGACTGACCAAGGACACAGATTTTGCCAATATCCAAGGAGGTTAAACGTGGATGTGAACTTGTGATAAAAGAGCACCAGAGGGCTGGCTCCCTTGGGTGAAGTAATTGATCCTGGAAGAAATTAAGAGGCATGAACCTATGAGTTCAAGAGCAGAATGTCGCTTTGGTGTTGAACTTTGGGTTTTATTTTCTTTCTTTGAGTCAATGAGAAAGGCATCAGACAGCCCCTGGTCATGGTAAGGCATTTTAGGTAGGTGCCTTTACCCCAAGAACCTCAAGTGTATGCAAGGGGCCAGGAAAGGGTGACAAGGAAAAGTCCACAGAAAGGAAGGCAGGTTGCTGTATTGTTTGGGGAAAGGGATCTCCCTGTCTCCTAGTGCTGTGGATCGCAGGAACAAATAGAGTTCTCCATCCACAAGATATCCCAAACTACCTGTTACTCAGAGTCCCTGAGACAGCTAGTAACTCAGTGGATAGGGGGACTGGGAATTTACCTGAAGAGTAGAGTTCTGCAGTCAGAGCTCCAAATCATTACTGATGAGGAACCCACTTGATACAAGTGGAATTATCCTCCCTGAGGAGCCACAGAGACCTGAGGACTTGTGTCAGTCCCCAGACTGACAGGACCAGTGGCCTCTGCTGCAAGTGAAAGTCAGACAAATCTCATTCAGTACTTTGTGTACAATTTGGATCTGGGAACAATTAAGGAATGTGAGAGCCCCGTGAAGGAGCATACCGAGCTTTCTGCTAATCAGGCAAATGGGGGCCTCAGCCAGTTTTTATGGGGAAAATAGACTCCATCACCTTGCACCCTGACGTAGTTCATTTTAGCTATTTGGGTATCATCTGAATCCTGAGATTTCTTCCCTTAGCAACAACTTCTAGAACTTGTGCTAACCTGGGATGCCACCTTGGTCCAACTCTCCCTTGCTTTGTTTTGTTTTTTGGTACTTAGGATTGATCCAGGAGCACTTCACCACTGAGCTGCATCCCCAGCCCTTTTTATTTTGAGACAGGGTCTCACTAAGTTGTTGAGGATCTTGCTATGTTGCTGAAGCTGGCCTCCAACCTGGGGATCCTCCTGTCTCAGCCTCCCAGTTGTTGGGATTACAGGCCTGTACCACCATATCCGGCCCCAGCCCTTTTTCTTATTTTCAGACAGAGGTCTAAGGTGCCGAGGATGGCCTCAAACTTTTGATCCTCCTGCCTCAGCCTCCCTATTCCCTGGGAGTACAGGTATGTGTCAGCTTTCCAACTTCCCCTTGGTTTCCTACTTCTGGGGCTTTACTCTCCTGCCTCCAATGCCCTCCCTTCTCACCTGCAATCATTAAAATCTCACTCATTCCTTGAGAGCTAATTCTAATGTTACTTGCTATATGATGCTTCTCTGATCACCTCAACCAGAAGCAATCTGTCTTTACTTTGTTTTCACATTTGCATGCCTTTTTCACATTACACCTAGTAGTGTATGGCAGTTGTCAATTTGTCTTTTTATATGTAACAGATGGTAAACTGCATGTCTTTATATCTCCCACAGTACCTTATACTTAGAAAGTACCTTTTAAATTAAAAAAAAAATTTTTTTTAAACTGCAACTAAGGTGTGGTAGGCATTGTGAATACCTAATACCTCTTTTCCTCCTTCCCATTGTGTAGTTACCATCAGTTTGTGTGGTAGCTGCAGGGGTGTCCCCCACCCAAAGTGTAAGCCAATTTCAACCTCTGACCAAGGAGAAAGGTGTTTGAGCCTGAGCCAGTCAGCACAGGACGTGCACACAGTGATTGGTTCTGGGATAGTCTGATCAGAATGAAGTTCAGGATTTCTGAGGCAACAGCTTCTCTCTCCCTAGACTTATTGTAGCCCAAGTTGCTGTTCACAGCCATATGGCAATCCAGCCCACACAGGAATACAGGCAGAGAGAATCACAGAAAGAAATGGAGCTGGAGCCCTGATTAAAACATATGAGAGGCCTTCCCTAACATTTAACTGTTTAGTCATGTGAACCAATAAAGCCTCTTTTTGTTTTCTCTTACTGACAGACAAACACATTCTAATCAGTGCCTTAGAAATGTGGGGCTGGGGTTGTGGCTTGGTGGAAGAGTACTTGCCTAGCATGCGTGAGGCACTAGGTTTGATTCTCAGCACCACATATAAATAAATAAAATAAAGGTCCATTAACAACTAAAAATATATTAAAAAAAAGAAAAAGAAATTGTATTAGTCAGTTTTGGAGGCTGAAAGTCTGAGATCCAGTGGTTTGTTCTCTGGTGAAGGCCTAATGGCAGATGGATTATGGTAGCAGCGCATGTGGGAAAAAGAGATCACATTGAAACAGGAAGCTGAAGAGCAAGCATTTGGGCTTATAAGAATCCAGGGGTCCCAGGAGAGCTTAATATCTTAAGCTCCCTTAATATTTTCTGAGGACACTCCCCTAATGACCTAAGGATCCACCATTGGGCCCCTCCTCTTAAAGGTCCCACCAGCTCTCAGCACCACCACAGTAGAGACCAAGCTCCTAACATACAAATCCTAGGGGACACACTCAAACTGTATCTAAACCGTAGCAGGAAGGCAGCATTTTAGTGAGTGCTATGGGTTCAAATGTTGTTATGTATGTGTATGCACCCACATACACACATTCACAAAACCTGAATCCTCTTAGAGAAGAAGAGCACACACCTCCAATTCCTGGGAGGGTTGTGACTTCTGCTTTTACAAAATTGCACACTTAAAAGCTTTTGGTAAAAATTGCCAAGACAAGGAACTGATGTCATTTTTTTTCCTTCAGTGCTGAGGGTTGAACCCAGGGTCTTGCACATGTTAGGCAAATGTTCTGCCACTGAAGTATATAGCTCTAGATCTCTTTTGACAATTTTTCATTGATTTTTGTGTTAGAAATGATTTTATAATTTTTTTTAAAATATTTTTTTAGTTGTTGATGGACACAATGTCTTTATTTTTTTATTGCTTTGTATGTGGTGCTGAGGATCGAACCCAGGGCCTCATGCATGCGAGGCAAGCGCTCTACCGCTGAGCTACAATCCCAGCCCCTGATTTTATAATTTTAACTTGAATTCTTAAGAGTATCTCAGACTCTGGCAAGTGATAATATAGAGTAAATACTTTTTCCTTTTAAAAATTGATATATTGGGGGAGGAAGGAGAGGAGGGAGAGAGGTGGTTTTGGGAACTGAAATAAAGCAAATTAAATTACATGCATGTATGATTATGTCAAAATGAACCCAACTATTATGTTTAACTATAATGCACTAATAAAAGCATTTTTAAAATTAATATATTACAACCCATTTGTTAGTATTTAAAGAAATAAAAACATCTTTTACCTTAATATGAAGTTTGTATTTTCAACATTGTCCTTAAGAGGTGAAATGGGGTTCTAATAATTGGAAGGTGATATTGACTTTTCCTGGCTCTGTTCCATGCCATGACCTTATTTTCAACTTTGGCTTAAGATTTTGAAACCTGTTTGTTCACTTGCTTTCTTGGCAAGCACTCCTGACTCATTTCTCCAGAGACCTAGCTCCTTATGAGCTGGGACCATGTCTTGTACCTCTTGCATAACCCAGGTTCTCCCCAGGCCACATGTAGTCCAGAGTTTCCCAAAAGCTGGTGGACAGCTCATGGAAATTTCCACAGCGGCTGCTCATCCCCAGCCCCTCTCCCTGCCACCTGGGACCTAGCCTGCAAGTCCTACCAGCCCAAGGACACTGAGCCTGGCTCTGGGTCAGCCTCTGGGTCTATTTATGACTTTTTATCTCAGGGTTTGCCTGGCACTTTGCACTCAGGAAACCTCCTCCTGTCCTTATCAGTCAACACACAAACACATGTCATTATCTGGACAAGAGGAGAACAGCGGGTCAGATAAACAAACTCTTCCACATGGCTGCCCAGTTGGTCCCTGTGTCTATCTATCTTTGATTCATTCTTCTAATCTGGTACCTAAATATTTGATAGGAACAAAGAAAATCTTCTGATATTAGATAATATATCGTTAGGACAACTGATGAATTTGTCTACAAGATGATAGAAACCTCTTCTTTTCTTCTAAATACATTCCCCTGAACTTAGTCCATTGATGGAAGTAATTACTAATAAACCCCAAGGTCCCTCTGGAAGTCACTCAGGAAAAGCTAAGCCTTGGAGGAACCAGGAATTCCTGGTGCCTGGGGAGAGAGGGGATAAGGAGCTACCCTGCCTCTACCATAGCACCACTGTTTCCTCTCCCTGGACATGGGAATAGGAGCCAAAGAACCTGAGAACAGAGTGGAGCCTGGCCATTACACCCAGTCCCTTAGGTACATTAATCTCTTTGGGCCTTTGCATGTTAAGGGCCCACAAACCTGACCTACCTACTTAGTTCCTAATTTTATTTTATGATATTATCTGTAGTATTATTTTACCAATGACTATGTATTTGTAGTTCAGATATCAGCTGGAGCCTTTTTTTTTTTGGTACTGGAGATTGAAGTCAGGGGCACTCGACCACTGAGCCACATCCTCAGCCCTATTTTGTGTTTTATGTAGAGACAGGGTCTCACTGAGTTTCTTAGTGCCTCGCCATTGCTGAGGCTGGCTTTGAACTCGAGATTCTCCTGTCTCAGCCTCCCTAAGTGCTGGGATTACAGGCTTGCGCCACCACGCCTGGCTCCAGCTGGAGCCTTTCTAGATAAAGTTGTTTCAAACTTCTATTCTGCATTCAGTGGAAGTCTAATCTCCTCTTCAAAAGTTTGGCCAGTCCCCAGAGGGAGACCAGAGTGGAAGGTAGAAAGAGGCTTACACTGCTATAACCTCTGGCTCTGAGCCCTTGCATCTGCTGAATTTAAGTGTGTAGACTATCTCACTAGCCTTGAGCTGTCCCTATCCAGTGCTGTGTCAGCCCCTTCAGGGGAACAACTCCAAATGAGACACTATGAACATCCTTTATCCCATCTTGAGAAGGTTTTTGTAGGCTGATTCCCCTCATGGAGTAGTCTAGCCTCTCTCTTTGTCCTCTCATCTTTCCTCCTTATCCATTCTCTTCTGTATTGTCCAGAACTCCAAATTCTTGCTTTATTCTGTAGAGCCATTTATTTTTCTATCATTTCTTCTGCCAAACTCAGCTACACAAACTTATCTAAGTTACAGAGTAGGATGTCCATTAGGAAGATCCACCTTCACTATATGCCAGGCAATTGTGGCTATAGATATTTTACTCTTACTCTATTAAAACTGAAATATAATTTCAGCTAAATTCTTGTCCAAACAACAAATCCACATCTTAGGAAGCAGAGAAAATGAGAAAGAGAACACCATTTTGATCTAATTCTCCCAATCAGGGGTATCTGGTTGTAAAGTGAAAGGAAGATAAAGATTACTGTCACCTGGTAGTCTGGTAATTTGTGCACCAAGAATTAGGAAGAGAATCTCAAGAAATCTGGAGAAAAGTTAGGCATGATTGATCTCATAATCCAGGCTTGAAGGAAAAGATAGCTATTGTAGAACTAAATGAGAATATAAATAAAAATCCTAAAAAGGGATAAAAGAAAAACATGTCCACAATCAAATAAATAAGTGGATATCTTATCCATTTTTGTTGGATAAATATCTGAGACTGGATATTTTATAAAGAAAAGGTTTATTTAGCTCACAGTTTGGAGGGCTAATCCAAGATTAGATAGCCCCATCAATTCAGCCTCTGATGAGGGTCTCACTGTGGATGACATCACAATGGTGAAAGCATCTCCAAAAGCAATCACCTGGTGAGACAGGAAGCCAGGGATCAGAGAAGAGCCAGTCTCACTCTTTTATAACAACTTATTCTTGGGGAAACTAATTCATTTCTCAAGACCAGCATTAATTTCCTCTGAGGATGGTGCTCCCAATAACTTTATCACTTCCCATTAGGCCTCACATATTAAAGGTCCCACCGATTCTCAACGTCACCACACTGGGGACCAAACTTCCAACACATGAACCCATGGGGGACAAACCACATGCAAGCCAAAATAGTAGGTTGTTTGGGTCAACTGGGTGTTCCTCTTCCACACCTGCTGACAAGGCTCTGGCATCTTCATATTGTGGTTTCCAAGACTACAGTGGGTGTCATTTCCCAGCCCACGTGGGGTTTAATGGGCCAGGCCTGATGGTGGCACCCACCACTGCTACCTGTGCTCTACTGGTTGAAACACAACTGCACAGCCAGCTGCAGGGGAGTCTGGGAAACATTATCCAGCCATGCACTCAGAAAGCAGAGAATGTGGATTCTGTCCGGTAGCTAACACTCTGCTACATGATCTTTTGGTTTCCTTAATAAGAATAAGAAGGATAATGATAATCAGGGAAGAAAGCTGAAGAATAATATTAGTAAGAGGAACTGAAACTCCAAGTACAGAAAAAGTTTGTAAAAAAAACACCTTGCTGCCCCAGAAGAGCTCAGGCCTTCAGACTTGGATGAATTATATCCAAGTTTACTGAGGGGACTCACCGATAATGTCATCTTCAAGGAAGTTCAATGAATAGAAATGCTGTGAGAGACTGAAGAGGCAGGCAGACTTCTTGATTTTCAAAAAGTCTAAGAAATTGGAATTTTAAAAGCATACAGTGGTGAATGTGACATTAATGTTAGTGTGAGTGGCTAAAATGGATGATCATATGGGTAGACTTACACATCAGAAAGGCAAGAATTGACTACTATGAGTCCTCGTGGTCAAGGCTAACTTCATCTTTTCTGTGAAAGAATTAACTTAAACAATGTTCATATTCTTCAGGAAATTTATCCTAAGCAAACAACACAAATTATGGACAAAATTATTTTGCACATAAAGATGTTCATTACTTCTTTTATTAGTTATACATGACAGTAGAATGCATTTTGACATATCATACATAAATGGAGTATAACTTTTCATCCTATGTCAAAATGTATTTTACTGTAAAATTTAAAAAAAAAAACTTTTCATTCTTCTGGTTGTACATAGACTTATCATTGATTTTTTTTTTTTTTTTTTTTTTTGTACCAGGGATTGCACTCAGGGACACTTGACCACTGAGCCACATCCTCAGCCCTATTGTGTATTTCATTTAGAGACAGGGTCTCACTGAATTGCTTAGCACCTTGCCATTGCTGAGGCTGGCTTTGAACTCATGATTCTCCTGCCTCAGCCTCCCGAGCTGGGATTATAGGCATGTACCACCATGCCCAGGTCATTAATTCTTTATTCAAAATAAAAAATGAGATGCAACCTAAAAGTACAGCAGAAGGAAACAGTTATGCAAATTATTAGTCATTGCTACAGTGAATTATTATACAGTATTTTTGAAAAATGTATTCATTTTTTTCAGGCCCTGTACTTTTTTTTTTTTTAAATATTTTTTTAGTTGTTGATGGACACAATGTCTTTATTTTATTGTTTTGTATGTGGTGCTGAGGATCGAACCCAGGGCCTCACTCATGTGAGGCAAGTGCTCTACCGCTGGGCTACAATCCCAGCCCAGGCCCTGCACTCTTTGACAAAATCAAAGTCTTTTTCTTTTTTGGTACTGGAGATTGAACTCAGGGGCACTTGACCACTGAGCCACATCCCCAGACCTATTTTGTGTTTTGTGTAGAGACAGGTCTCACTGAGTTGCTTAGTGCCTCGCCGTTGCTGAGGCTGGCTTTGAACTGGCGATTCTCCTGTCTCAGCCTCCCTAAGTGCTGGGATTACAGTATGGTACCACGGCGCCTGGCTTGCTTTTCTTAAAAAATAACTTTATTTACTTTTTTATGTGGTGCTGAAGATCAATCCCAGTACCTCATACATGCTAGGCAAGTTATCTACCACTGAGCTACAACCCCAGCCATATTATATCGTATATGAAGTTGTTTTTGAAATGTGTTCAGTAATGTGAGAAAATATTTATAAAATATTGTCAATAAAAAAAGCAAAAAATTGGGCTGGGGTTGTGGCTCAGTGGTAGAGTGCTTGCCTCACATGTCTGAAGCACTGGGTTCAATCCTCAGCACCACATAAAAATAAATAAATAAATAAAGGCATTGTATCCATCTACAACTAAAAAATATTTAAAAAAAAAAAAAGCAAAAAATAAAACACAGAACTACCACATGATCCAACAATCCAGCTACATATCCAAATGAAATGAAATCAGTATGTTGAAGAGACATTTGCTCTCACGTCCATTCCAGGAATATTCACAACAGCCAACAAACAATGACATAAGAGAGCAAATACAGGCAACAATTGATCAACAAAGAGATAAGAGAGCAAATACAGGTAGAAAAAGATTACTTCAAGAAAGAGATGGAGATTCTGAAAAAAAAAATTTTAAAAACCAGAAAATGAAAGAAACAATAAATCAAATTAAAAAACTCAATAGAAAGCATCACCAACACACTAGATCACTTGGAAAACAGAACCTCAGACAATGAAGATAAAATACACACCCTTGAAAATAAAGTTGACTACACAGTGAAGATGGTAAGAAACCATGAACAGAACATCCAAAATTGTGGGATAACATGAAAAGGCCAAATCTAAGATTTATTGGGATAGAGGAAGGCACAGAGATACAAACCAAAGGAATGTACAATTTCTTCAATAAAATAATATTTAAAATTTTCCCACACATGAAGAATAAATTGTAAAATCAAATACAAGAGGCTTACAGGACAAGAAGTGTACAAAATTACAGTAGATCTACATCAAGGCACATTATAATGAAAATGCCTCACATACACAATAAGGATAGAATTTAAAAAGCTGTGAGAGAAAGTTTCAGATTACATACAGGGGAAACCAATTTGGATCTCAGCAGATTTCTCAGCCCAGACCCTCAAAGCCAGGAGATCCTGGAACAACATATACCAAACTCTGAAAGAAAATGGGTGCCAACCAAGCACCTTATATCCAGCAAAATTAAGCTTCATATTTGATGACAAAATAAGGCCTTCCATGATAAACAGAAGTTAAGAAAAATTACAGTGAGAAAGCCTGCACTACAAAACATTCTCAGCAAAATATTCCATAAGGAGGATGTGAAAAATAATAATGAAAATCAGCAAAAGGAGGAACTACACCAAAGGAAAAACCAATCAAAGGAGAAACCAAATCAAGTAAAAAACCAAAACAAACCAAAATGACTGATAATGCAAACCATATTTCAATAATAATGCTGAATGTTAACAGGCTAAACTCATCAATTAAAATACATAGACTGGGGCTGGGATTGTAGCTCAGCGGTAGAGCGCTTGCTTCGCATGCATGAGGCCCTGGGTTCGATCCTCAGCACCACATACAAAGCAATAAAATAAAGATATTGTGTCCATCTATAACTAAAAAATATTTTAAAAAAATACATAGACTGGCAGACTGGATTAAAAAAATATTCAACAATATGCTGCATTCAACAGACTCATTTTATTGGAAAAGATATCCACAGACTGAAGGTGAAAGGATGGGAAAAAGCACACCACTCACATGGACTGCATAAACAAGCAGGGGTTTCCATCCTCATATCAGATAGTTAGAAGGGATAAAGAAGGACATTTCATACTGTTTAAGGGAATCATACATCAACAAGACATAACAATCATAAATATTTATGCTCAAAACAATGGAGCATGTATGTACATCAAAAAAAAAATTCTCAATTTCAAGAATCAAATAAACCTCAACACAATAATACTGGGTGACTTTAACACACTTCTTTCACCACTGGATAGATCTTCCAAACAAAAACTAAACAAAGAAATTATAGAACTCAATAATACAATCAATAATTTAGACTTAACAGGCATATACAGAATATTTCATCCATCAACAAGTGAATATCTTTTTTTCTTGGCAGCACATGGATCCTTCTCTACAATAGACCATATGTTATGCCACAAAGCAACTCTTAGCAAATACAAAAAAATGGAGATAGTATCCTGGCATTCTATCAGATCATAAAGGAATGGAATTAGAAATCAATGATGAAATAAAAAATAGAAGCTACTCTATCACCTGGAGACTAAATAATATGCTACTGAATGATGCATGGATAGCAGATGACACCAGGGAGGAGATAAAAAAGTTCTTACAGGTAAATAAGAATTCCAATACAACATACCAAAATCTCTGGGACACTATGAAGGCAGTGCTAAGAGGAGAGATCATTGCATTGAGGTCGTTCTTTAAAAGAAGAAAAAAATCAGCCAGGTGTGGTGGCATATGCCTATAATCCCAGCACCTTGGGAGGCTGAGACAGGAGAATTGCAAGTTCAAAGCCAGCCTCAGCAATGGCAAGGTGCTAAGCAACCCAGTGAGATCCTGTTTATAAATAAAACACAAAATGGGGCTTGGGATGTGGCTCAGTGGTCAAGTACCCTTGAGTTCAATTCCCAGTACCAAAAAAAAAGAAGTCAACAAATAAATGACCTGACATTACATTTCAAAGCCCTAGAAAAAGAAGAACAAATCAACACTCAAAGAAGTAGAAGACAGGAAATAATTAAAATCAGGGCTGAAATCAATGAAATTGAAACAAAAAAAAAATTTCAAAAAAATGACAAAACAAAAAGGTGGTTCTTTGAAAAAATAAATAAAATTAATAAACCCTGAGTAGCAGTTGTGAACCCGGTTAGAGATATTTGTGAGTTGATAGCTGCTATGGAGTCTAAGGATCAGAAGAAACACAGAAAGAAACACAGTGGGCCTAAAGCTGAGAAGAAAAAAAACAACATCTGCAGGATCTTCAACTTGGAGATGAAGATGATACTCGGAAGAGAAACCCCAAAGCTTTTGCAGTTCAGTCTGCTGTGCGAATGGCTAGATCCTTTCACAGGAGTCAGGATTTAAAGACCAAAAAGCATCACATTCCAGTGGTTGATCGAACTCCACTAGAGCCCCCGCCAATAGTGGTAGTGGTGATGGGACCTCCAAAAGTTGGAAAGAGCACTTTGATACAGTGCCTCATTCAGAATTTTACCAGGCAAAAGTTGACTGAAATCAGAGGCCCTGTGACAATTGTGTCAGGTAAAAACCGCAGACTCACCATTATTGAATGTGGGTGTGACATTAATATGATGATTGATCTGGCCAAAGTAGCGGATCTGGTTCTGATGCTTATAGATGCCAGCTTTGGGTTTGAAATGGAAACATTTGAGTTTCTGAACATCTGTCAAGTACATGGCTTTCCTAAAATTATGGGAGTTCTTACTCACTTAGACTCCTTCAAGCATAATAAGCAACTGAAGAAGACAAAGAAGCGATTAAAACATAGGTTCTGGACAGAAGTCTACCCGGGTGCCAAACTGTTCTACCTTTCTGGAATGGTACACGGAGAATATCAGAACCAAGAGATTCACAATCTGGGCCGTTTTATTACAGTTATGAAGTTTAGGCCTCTCACATGGCAAACTTCTCATCCTTATATCCTGGCAGACAGGATGGAAGATTTGACAGACCCTGAAGATCTCAGAACAAACGTCAAGTGTGACCGAAAGGTGTCTCTGTATGGTTATTTACGAGGAGCACACTTGAAAAATAAAAGCCAGATTCACATGCCAGGTGTAGGAGATTTTGCTGTGAGTGATGTCAGCTTCCTTCCAGATCCCTGTGCTCTTCCTGAACAGCAAAAAAAGCGCTGTTTAAATGAAAAGGAGAAGCTGGTTTATGCACCTCTTTCTGGAGTTGGAGGTATGCTGTATGACAAAGATGCTGTCTATGTTGACCTTGGTGGCAGCCATGGATTTCAGGCATCAGAGGAAACAGGACCTACCAGTGAACTGGTCCAAAGTCTCATCTCCACACATTCCACTATTGGTGCCAAGATGGCTTCAAGCAGAGTTACACTTTTTTCTGATTCTAGACCTCTGGGGTCAGAGGAAATAGATAACCAAGGGCTGTGGATGCCAAAAGAGGAAAAGCAAGTGGATGTGAAGACTGGTCGCGTGCGTCGCAAAGCTGATTTTGGAGATAAGGAAGATGAGTCTGGAGATAGTGATGAAGAAGATGATGAAATGTCTGAAAGTGACAGATCAGAAAATGGCTCCAGTGACAATGAAACAGAAGAGGAGAAAGAAGATACTGAGATGACTAAGTATGTGACTATTAAGGGTGTCAAACGACAGAAACTTGAGCAGGAAGAAGACAGTGAGGTGGATTTGCCAGCATTTGCTGATAGTGATGATGACCTTGAGAGGAGCTCAGGGGAAGAAGGGGAAGCAGAGGAAGCTGATGAAAGCAGTGAAGAAGACTCTTCCACAGAAGGAGAGAGGGAAGTTTTAGAATCAAAGGCCGTTGGAGAAGGTGGTGAAGCAAGACTGTTGCCAGCTAATCATTGGAATGATCATCTGACTCTGGAGAAGCCTTCACCAATGAAAAAAGCAGCCCTCACCACTTCTGATTCTGGTCATTGCACAGCTGAAGAGGCATTTGCATCTGAAGA